>JALLPH010000837.1:0-14312 GCA_036939855.1 Cyclotella choctawhatcheeana
AATATCAAAGGGTAGGAGTAAACCCTACAACAAGCCTTGGATAAAACCCAAGTTATAGGGCTGTGGTTTCCAGTGTGGGGGTGAATACATAAATGGGGGTGAATAGATTGCCACCTAAACTTAAATATCGGTGGGCAAGATATGATTTGGATTTTGCAAGATTTGACCACTGAGATGCTTCCAAGTGGAACCCAGAAAACAGCCAATCATTTATTACAAGGGGGGGGCAAGCCCCAACAGATAAGATAACGGATCTTGGCACTGGAGATCTGAGATCTGAGTGTTTCATGATCTGGATAAAAATTGGTGGGCATTTCTACAGTTCTTGCAAACAAGAATTGTTTTAGTGGGTAATTTGCTGTCTTAATAATGGTGGGTCTAATTTAGCTTCTGAATTTGTCTATCATTAGTAAGAAATTGAGTGGACGTTTACCCTATACAGACTAAAGAGTTGAGAGATGTGTGGAAAACATAACACAAATAATATGCCCCGGGAGAAATGGTAGGTACCCATTATCTGACACACAATAGATGGTGCTTGATCATCCAGTGAGGTTCAAACATGTCAGAGGATACTACTGAGATGTTAAATTTAAATTATCAATATCATCCGAGACAAACTGGATTTTAGCCGGCAGTCACAAGGCAGAATAGGTTATGACCCCCTCAATTTGGATCCCAGCCACCAGAAGAACCCCCAACTTGCCCCCCTGCCCCCCCCCGCGCACCCACACACCGAGGAATATATGTGCCCAATAATGCACCACAACTTCTAAATAAAAACACAGTTTAAGTAGTGTTTCAGTGGAAAAGCTCTCAGGAAGGTCGTCTACAAAGTTGTTGAGTATGGTTTTTGTTGCCTTGCTGCCACAGCATATTACAGCATCTGACACTGTTAGGTGACACATTTTACAGGGACAAAATAAATATTGCCTTACCAGTAGACCATAGCAAACTCCCTGAGTTCTTATTAGTTTCTGGCCATTGCGAGCTGGATTTAAGCTATCAAGAAGAAGGCCTTCTAGAAAGTTGCTTGAGTATGGTTTTTGCTGAATGTTAGCTGTCTGTGCTGAATGTGAGTTGTCTTGCTGTCACAGCTTCTGAAACTGTTTTTGGCAACACATCATTTTACAGAGAAAACAGAATAATCATCATCTTGACTTACCTTGACTTATGGTTAGGGTTAATCATGGTATGATAAGGTTAAGATTTACCTAAGTATTAGAGATGTGGCAGGTGCTCCAAACCATACCCCACATTACCTATGGTACCTATGTACCATCCCTACCATACTACACCCACCACACGATTCTACCAAGGGCTTTTGGTTCATACATAAGGTTAATTTTGGTCGTAGATGATTTTGGCAGAACGGGTGACCATGATTTTGTACATAGGAATTGTCCAAAAAGTCTATGCGACTAAAGATCCTGCCAAATTGGCAGGATTTCAAATCACTGGGATATTCTGGTGAAAATGATGTTGTATGGTATCCAGCCAACACCAACACACAGACACACAACACAACTCTTGAAACTTGAAATCGAAAATCGACACAATCGACATAATATTCATTTTTTATCCGGCGAGATCCAACCTTCGACAAATAATAAACTATCATCCACATGTATGGTCATCAACGCATCAATAATTCTGTAGCAAGTACGAATGTCAATTACTTCCACTGAAGAATCCACCCCGTTACGAGCCTGGGTTGATTTAGAGGCTGATAAGACATCTCTTCAGACCGGTAGAGCTAGCTTGATCAGAAAGCTCACAGTGGCATATGCAATCGGGGAACTACTTAAACACCTGAAAGATTCTATATTGAGTTATTCCCAAGATGAGATTTTGCGTTTATGTTGCGTTGACAATTTCTCTGTCACTGTGCACGCGGACGGAGTAACCAATGAGGGGGAAGTTATGGGAATTGGCATGGTCTCACCACCAATGTCTTTGCAAGTGATACCAAAATATTTTGGTGGCGACAACAAAGATGCAGATGCAAATCTGGGGACACGGGGGAGAGATATGGAGACGGTTATTACGAGGCATTCTCCTTTTTGTTGTGCAAAAGTTAGTGCTCAAGATAAAACAAAGAATGATGGCTCGATCTGTTATGCTTTAGGAGTCTTACTTCATTTCATCTTCTCGGAGGGAAACACGATCGACGATGTCAAAATATGTGCATCCCCACACGAAATATTTCGGCATAGCACCCCAATGAACGATTTATTACGATCTCTCTCTGTAGGTTTAGAAGAAACTCGTTCATCGAAACGTGCTCGCATGTCTTCACAGTGCACGGAAGAGAGCTTTACTAATGTGACCGGTGGTCAAGTAGGGGGGATTTTGAGGGACCTGTTGAGTTGTGAATCAGTAGAGCTCGCTAGGCGTTCAGAGACCGCATATGTGTCTTTAGATACAGTGATTGATGATATGCATCTCTTGCTCCTTGACCCGAGCCGATTTGTGTTCGATATGAACCATCAATTGTCAACAGATACCAAAATGTATGGTAGATCTTCCGAGGCTACAACTCTCCTCAATGCGTATTATCGGGTTACTGCAAGTGGAAAAAGTGAGGCATTGCTTGTGAAAGGATTCTCAGGGTAGGTCTTTATCACTTTTAACATATTATCGTCTTGCTAGGTAACGGGTAAAATCTGACGAACTCATCATCTTTTATTCTTCTATAGATCAGGGAAAACTCGGCTTGTAAGAAGTATATTTAGTTCGGTACTAGAGGCCAAAGGGCAGTGGGTGGAGAAGAAGTTCGAGGAGAATTCAACAAACCAACTATCACTTGTTCTATCAGCTTTCAACGATCTGTGCATATCTTTGGCAGAGAACTTTGGAGGAGCGAATATATGGCAAGAGCTTCTGTCCGAGTTCGGCTCGCATTTTCAGATACTTATTCGCACTCTGCCGAATGTTGTTCAACTTGCACCTTCTCCTTTAGCTCCTCAGTCCTTTGCTGAATGTATGGACAGCAACGAGGGTATCAACTTCTTCAGCCTTTGTGACATCATCATGCGGTTCATGAACGCGGTATACACTGTCACCTCACGCACAGTTGTTTTCTGTAAGTTTGAATCTTACGTTTGTCAATCGATTTTGGTTCAACTCCTAAAGTCACCTTCCTGTGGGAAATGAATTCAAAGTCCTTGATGATTTGCAGTGGGCCGACTCAGTCAGTCTTGGACTTATTCACACGATCCTATCAGAACCAAGTGTGTCGCAGCGACGAACAAGCTGCGTGTTCTTTGTTGGAAGCTACAGGGACAATGAAGTGTCTGATGACCACATTTTGCATGGGTTTAATGGATGGCTTACAAATTTTGATGTACCGGTGAACATCATCGGACTTGATAGTGGTCTTGATGAAAGTGATGTGAACTTACAAGTTTCGGAATCACTTTGTATGCTTCCTCGCTTATGTCAAACACTCAGCGAAATCGTTTTCCGGAAGACAGAGGGAAATCCTTTCTTTGTACAAATTTTTATTAGATCGCTTGGTAAGGAAATGATGCTACTGATATATTTCCTTTCACAAATTTATACTTATTGGTCATCTCTTTTCTTTTCAGTTGACAAGGTATAGTCCATATTCGGGTATTGTAATCTTTTTGCATCTCTGTCTTCTCATTGACAAGCAATCGTTTCTGTAATTTTTTGTTCTTATGCCTCTAATTCCCCAACAGGGCCTGTTGACATATTCATATAGTCTCATTGAGAGATGTTGGATATGGGATGTTTTAGAAATTGTCAACGAAAATATCACTCCAAATGTAATTGATTTACTATCAGACAAGATGGCTAGACTTTCTCAGGACGGCCAGAATTCCCTAAAATTGGCCTCCTGTTTTGGAACGAGAGTACATTTCGACACTGTCCAAGAGTTATCCTGTTTTTCTTCTTATTACACTCTACTTGATGACCTCAACAAAGCAGTCGAAGATGGTCTGATGGATTTGGTTACGGACAGTGGAGGTAAATGCAGCTTTAGATTCGTCCACGACAAGGTCCGGGAGGCGGCATATGGTTCTATGATCAGCACTAACAGCCTTGTAAGTGTTCATCTTACTTTTGACAATCTATTTTGGTTAAGTTCCTAAATCGATACATGAATATAAAGGAACAAACAAAGTTTGATCTTGGCATGTCCCTCCTGTCCAGTTTCGAAAGTCAATTGTTTTGTCGAAAAGAAGAAAAGGGCGACATATTGCTTCTTATTTTGGATCTGATCAACTACGGTGTGCCTTCCTTGCTCCAAGGCGAATCAGGTGAGTTTTGAGTTATGTTTTTTAGATGCAATCTATTTTCTGCTCCCTTGTACGATGATATGTTATGTGTCCATTATGTGTTCTAACCTCACCCCAACCTTGTTTTATCTACCTCCTATCAATACATTAATTATCATCCACACCGTCAATATCCTCAACCATCACAAAAACTTCAGAGCAAGCATCAATCGCCAAACTCAATCACGATGTGGCCTCACAGATGCTGCAAAGCTACAACTTTACTTCAGCCTATAAATTATCAAAGACGGCGGTATCTCTTCTCCCAGATGATTCATGGAGTACCCAATATGATCTAAGTCTGGAGTATTACTTCTTACTTTCGAAAGCAGCTTACTCGTGCAGGAAACCGGACGAGGCCAAGGCGAGTAGCCAAATATCTCTGTGTGTGGTTTCTTTATTGATACATTCATTTAACAATTCTTTTTTTTCAACCGCAGCATGCTTTGAACAAGGTAGTTGAACACACCACTTCATCGAGGACCAAACTAGATGCATATGCAATTCTTCATTCCATTCTATTCAATGCATGCGAACCCAAGGAGATGGATCATCTATTAGTTACTATTGTGGGAGTGTTGGGTTCATTGGGGGAGGCTATACAATGCGACGACTTGTCTCAAAAGCATATACATAATCAAGTGTTAATTACAACAGCAGGGTTTGAAAGAGAATCCAACGATGAGCTGTTACACAATTACAGGTCGGACGATCAAAATGCTGTGATACAGGCTTACAACATCCTTGTGAACCTTGCATATGTTGCAAGGCCCAAGTTCTATCCTTACTATGTGGCACGATGGGCGCAGTATTGTCTACATCACAAAGTGGCCACTCCAGGTAAATTGCTGTCTCAAATTTACGGCTTACAATTCATTCTTCTTACATGCAATTCTTGTTCAATTTTCGATCCCCAAGCTTTGTACGTGTCATTTGCTGTAGTCTTGTGTCAGGATATAAGCAGCGAAAGTATACTGCTAGGACACCGGATTGGAAAGATGGGAATGAATATGTGCATGAACTTATTAAATCAGAATCATTCGTCCACTAGTGAATTGTCATCTGTACATCTCTTGTATTATAGCCATGTGGGTTCATTGTTTGAACCCATTCAGGTGAGTTAGATTACAGGCTAGGGAAACCAGAGAGACCTTCAGAATGTACGATTAACAAATATTCATTTCTAATATTTCATTCTTCAGGATTGCATGGACATGCATCGCAAAGGGCACGAGATAGCCCTTCAGGTGGGTAACACCTCCGTCGCTGCACTGCAGAAACAGTTTTTAATTGCCAGGCAAATTTACGCTGGCACAAACTTACTCGATTTAAAGGAAGAACTCGAATACGAAATAAAATTCTCAGAGCGGTATTGTGCTTTTCCAATGCTAGGCATGAAACTACAAGTACATTACGACTCAGTGCTGACCTTGATCGGTGAAGAGTCATCAAATCCATCAAAGAAGCAAGAGAGAGAGTCCGCATATGACCAGGTACAAGCATATATGTATAGCAGAATCATGAGTCTATCATATCTTGGGTATTATGAAAGAGTCGTACACATGGCCAAGCAGTGGACAAAGTTGAATGGGGACAATGAAACCAAGCTTATAGGTGAGTGATTATGCCTTGGGATTGAATATTTTACAACTTGAATTCGATTAATTGAAGTGGAAATGATTTTTATGGAATAGGTCTCAGGGCTGTGTTTGTGGTAAGATTTCTTTAGCTATTTATATATTTTGTACAAGTGAGGTCCTCATCTAAATTAGTTGATGCTCAAATTCATATAGAGTTTTTATAATGGGCTGTCATCATTTGGGTTGTTGCGTAGAAAGAAGGTTAAAACAAAACGAATTCCAGAAAGTACATTAAGTTGTCTAGACATTGTGCAAGATGCAGCAAAGTTGTCTTTGTGGAACTTTCAGAATAAAGCTAGCCTGCTCTTGGCGGAGAAGCTATCCTTTTCTCAAAATAATTTGGATGCAGAAGTTCAGTATGCCAATGCAGTCAAAGAAGCAAAGTCATCCAGTTTTGTTCACGAAGAAGGACTTGCTTCTGAATTGGCTGGTGCCCACTACGAAAGACTGGGTAACATTGTTAAGGCCCTTCCGTTGTTTCAACAAGCAGAGAATTGCTATATAGTTTGGGGCTCCATAGTCAAAACCCGTCAGATGCAAGAGAAAATCAGAAGCCTCCAAGTATTGTGAATTGGCGAAACGAAGCAGATAAGTGCTTATCTGCACTCATCACGCGAAGGTGTAGATAAGTACGAAATCAATCGATGCTCCACCTTATCCTTGCACCTTGCCAGTCTCTGGACCATCCGGTCGTAGTTATTATTTGTTGACCCCTAATAGAATATCAAGTGTGCTGTCAAAGTCTGTCAGCAGTCAGCATCTTACTTTTTCTATGATCCTCTATCACTCTATGGTATACTATTCATCATGAAATATGATTAGTAGGATTGGTTCAATTTGTTGTTTGTGAGGATGTTAGAAAGGTTAAGTGTGTTAATGGTCGTATGGTACCAGATCACATGTAGGCTAGTAATTATAGGGCGGCGAAAATCACCTTTTAGGGCGCATTTCCGACCAAAACCCCCCAAAATATCCACCCATTATATACGTAGGAACTCGTAGAATGTACAGGTATGTATGTCGTCATCCATTAAGTAGGTCGAGTATATTGCGCGATCACACATCTTCGCAAGCACACATACCGAGTCATACATGCACGTCATTGTGGGGAAAATCGGGGGTTCGAAGTCGCCATTTTGAGGCGCAGTCCGCCCTCCGCCCAATAATTACTAGCCTAATCACATGGTACAGAAACGAATTTTTCAGTAGGCGAAAAACCCCTAATAAAATATACTAGCTTAGCCCTTAAATAGCCCACCAAATGGAACTTACAAATTTGGATCCTTGCCACTGCCACTTCAACCATGGCTTTGTTGTTTGTGAGGATGTTAGAAAAGTTAAGTGTGTTAATGGTCGTATGGTACCAGATCACATGGTAGGCTAGTAATTATGGGGCGGCAAAAATCACCCTTTGGGGCGCATTTCCGACCAAAACCCCCCAAAATATCCGCCCATTATATACGTAGGAACTCGTAGAATGTACAGGTATGCATGACGTCATCCATTAAGGGCTAAGCTAGTACATTTTATTAGTAATATCTGTGGGTGGAGTATTACTCTACCATGTGATTTCTCTTGGTTCACGTTGCATGTAGATTTATTTGTCATTGATTTGCATAAACACACGTCATTAATTTGGGTCCTCTTTTGTTTGTAGTTGATGACTTCAGTTTGTTTGCTGAGCTGTGTTGAGCAGACTTCAGACTTGTTCATTCATTGAACGCATTGGAAGCAGATATGTTTCTGCCAAACTTTTTCTGTTCAAGATATTCTTGTACACAACAGTGACAGATAGATGATAGATGTTTAGAGGTTATTTTTGACAGGTATCAAGTGAAATAAATAGTCAAGTTACCTATTATTTTGTTAAATATTGGACAAAAAGTTAAGGTAATTGTAAGTACTCTCATATAGCATACTCCTCTCAAATCCAAAAACAAATGCAATTATGATCAAACAAAACTGAGGATGATGATGTTAAAAATCTTGATTAAGATTAAGGAATTTTAATGTGTCATCTTAATTAGTGAATATTTTACAACGCAAATCTGGACCGAGGGCCAGAGTGGGCTTAATGTGTGAGTGGATGTGGATTAATGTGTGAGCAGATTAATATTTGTGTGAACTATGTTATTATAAGTATCCTATATCATATCCTCTATAATAGTTCACTATCAATGCCTGTTGATGTCTTCAGAAACTGTCCTCCACATCACCAGCCTCAGCATTTAGCATCAGTTAGGTCTCCCTGCAGTTATGTGTCACCAGCAGAACCAGAAAAGGCAGCCCAAAGATCATTCCCAACCGCAACAACATCATCATCTAATTTTTGATAGATTGTTGCCATGTTTATTTGTAAAATCAGAATCAGAAGCAAGAAGAAGAAGTAAGGCAGCGACGCCATCCTCGACTGCCATATAGTCAAATGGGATATTGTGTTGAAAAATGTACTGCCGCCATTATCTTCATTTGCGCTGGGCCATGTCTAGGAGAGTTGGGGGCTTCTTCTGCAAGTGTTGATTATTGGATGGTTGTCAACATTGATTGAAAGGAATTATGTAAGTGGAGAGGGCAGGTTGAATGCCTCGAATGCATGAAGGTAAGTTATTCTGTGGTCCTGTGGTAAAAACGTCTGGGGTAAAAGTAAGCTGTTGTAAAAAGCAGAGGCTTGTGTGGCAAAAGGGGGGTCCCTTAGTTTAGCTCATAAACTGTCATTGAAAGTAAAACCTCTTCAGAAACTGTCTTCAAACAGCCTCTCGTCACTCGTCACTCGTCACTCGTCACTCGTCACTCGTCACTCATCATTCACATTCACATTCACATTCACGTCATTCAGAGCACTCTGGTTTTAACGGAGGCGACGATGAGCTACTACTCACATCTGAGACAACGGCTACAAGCAGCAGCTTGCTCGTTCTCAAGAAGACGTTGCCGCATTCCAACTTCACCGCAACAACGTCATGCACCACTCCAATTCATCATCAACATCAATAATTCCAAGTATTCTTCACAACGTCGCTCATACTTCACCAACACCGACCAACTCAAAAACACCGACCCGTACGCCACCCTCGGCCTATCATGGGGTGCATCCCTCACCGAAATCAAGGAAGCCTACCTCCGTCATGCGAAGCAATTCCATCCCGACGTGGTCAATAATTCCTCCACATTAGAAGATCGCGCGGTGGCAATGGATCGATTTAAACGAATCAAGCATGCGTATGAAATACTCACCAATAGCAGTAAAGGAAGAGGAGGAGAGAATAATAATGAGACGGAGTGGTCGTTTGGGATATGGCGAACCTCGGATATCATAGCACAGAATCGCACCGATGTCGCGGGCGTGAAACGGAAACGACCGATGAAACCTGCCGAATCGTTGACTAGTCGATGGGGGATGGGACAGATTGGTCATCCGGATGGACGGGGTGTTACTACTTCGCAAAGAGGGGAGTATCTTTCGGATGGTGGACGGCGGCAGGGAACGATGAGTAGTTCTACCGTGGGAAATGGGAGGAGTAAATGGGTTGAGAAGAAAGAGTATAAGCCTTGGGTACCAAAGTAGTAAACAATGGGGTAAATCCAAATGCAATAATGCTGAAATAGAATAGAATTCATGTCATTTGGCACCGGAAGAGAAAGAGTATTGTACAAAATTGGACAATGTATAAACAAAACAATCGATGTGTAAATAATAATACCTTGAATGATGCGCATACTAATTGAAACCAGAAACTACATAGACAGAATACATGTGAACGAAATGAGCTTATTGTCGTGTAAATGAAATTACATCAACCATTCGTGACTTTGATGCAGTACTTAACTTCAATCAATGCGGACGAGATATTGAAAAGATTAGTAATAGCTGGGCCGGTAGGAAAGTTCGACCACAATCATAAGTAAACTGAGATGGGCAGTTCGTTCCGATCAAACTGCTAGTTAGGACTATTTGCATGCACTACCGGTGAATAGGTTTGCAGGTATCAAGCATGCACTAAGAAGAGGTAATGTATGCAAGTATCATCTAGAAAAGTAAGATCTCCTGGATAGCCAAATGACATTATGTTAAATAAAGAAGAAAGTAAGCGTTGGACTACCTCATAGCAGGAATAATGTTGCACGGTTCTGTTCTATGTGCAGTTCATGTATCAAAAAAGTTGAAAGATCTAATTAACTCTAAGGGTTATTCATTTTCTGTGTGTGTAGTTATGCAACTGTCACATTATGCCATGAACTCACAACAAGGAATACACAATGTACAATATTAGGTTACTTTAATCGAATGAAAGCAAGAGCACTACTGTTTCTGTCTGGGGGCATGTGCGACTTGCTGTTGGCTATAAACCCACTGCATCACTACATCAGACAGAGTCTGACTGCCTTTTCCGCATATAATTTTCACTTGGATTACAAAGGGGTACTCTCCATTATTAGCTTTCTCAACCCAAGTGGGTAAGCTTTCATTGAGAGCAGACAGTGCCTGCTCCTTTGTGAGCTTGTGTAGATCAAGATATATGGAGGGGTTCGAACTAATCAGCTTGTGATGCTTTGAAGTCTTGTACAAGTTGTTTGCTTCTCCAACATTGATGACAAAGGACCCTATTCCTGCCTTACTTCCAATGCCAACTGAATCAGGTCTGAATTCGACTTGCTCAATGTTGGCAGGGGCCTGTTTCGAAGATGTGGTCTTGTCTTTTGGTTGTGTGCGTTTCAGAGACAAATCATTGAGACGACGACGTATCTTTTCAAGCTGGGGCTGAATTTCTTTCAAAACCAAGTTCATCTTTTTGGAGTGCTTAACTCGATGTGGATCGGTATCAACCAGGCACCCAGCCCACGGTCGCCGTTGTTGAGTTTTGGAAAATTTAGGTTTCTCAGTCGATGAAGTAGCAGTGGGTTTTGTCATCAAATTATTTGAGATATTAGTCTGTAAAGGCACCTCCATAGTACTGCAAATGCCGAAGTTTTCCAAAGTCTTGATCAAATTATTCGAAAAATTAGCCTGCAAAGGCATCTCCACAGTAAGAATGACATCATTACCACAAATGCCAAAGTCTTCCAAAGTCTTGTTTTTGGATTGGCTAACGAAGATGTAGCGCTCATTGTGTTTGAGTCTACAATATGGTGACTTGCCGTAATGTATTTCGTATACATTGAATATTTTTGAAATTTTGTTGTGTGTTGGTATTGTCATACTGCGCTTTAAGCCAGCGTTATCCTGTTGGAATTGCAGTTTAGTACTAGAGAAAGTAAAGCAGTCAAATGTCAATAAGAATATCTGGGACTTACTCGGAGAATAACTCGAACACCATCTAGTAGTTTACCCTCAAGCCATTCTTCAACATATGAAGCTCCACCAACATATCTGTAAATCCCTTTGCCATGACGTTCATTCTTAAGGTAGGTTCCATCATATGAGTCTCCATTGGAATATTTGTAAATCCCTTTGCCATGACGTTTATTATCAAGCCATTCTCCATCATATGAACCTCCATCGGTATATCTGTATAGCCCTTTGCCGTGATGTTTATTATCAAGCCATTTTCCATCATATGAACCTCCATCGGCATATTTTTGTTGCCCACTGCCGTGCTTTTTGCCTTCACGCCATTCTCCGTTATACACGTTGCCATTGGCGTGATGGCAGAGCCCTCTACCGTGACGACGTCCATCTCTCCACTCTCCATTATATGAATCGCCATTGACTTTTCTTTCACGTCCTCTGCCGTGCTTTTCGTGTTCGTACCATTCTCCGTCATATGAGTCCCCATTGGCATGTTGGTTCAAACCTCTGCCGTGCTTTTTGCCTTCGAACCATTCCCCATCATAAAAGCCTCCCCTGGAAAATTTATAAAGACCTCTGCCGTGACGTTTCCCTTCCTTCCAATTGCCTTCGTAGGATGCTCCGTTCGAGTACAATTCGGTTCCAAACCCGTGCTTCTTCCCGTCCCTCAATTCACCTTGGTACGAAATGGCCCTGGCGAGATCCAGTGGAGTGCCTTGACGCATTATGTTATGGGCAACTCGTGTGTGTGCAGATTAACTCAATTTATTACCACTACCATGCTGGGCAATTTTTCCATGCTGTAGGTTAGCAAAACGTTTTGGGGCAGAGAGAGGGAAAAGAAGAAGAAAGGGAAGAAAAGAGAAGAAGAAAGAAGGAAGAAAAGGAAGGAGAGAACTATTTCCCTCATCCTGAGCTGTCCCCCACATATTTTGAGCAATGAAAGGAAATGAAGTACTTTTATCTACGTACATTGGTTGCAGTTGCTATGATGATCCGTTGCAAAATAAACTACGAAGCATGAGAGCAGTGCAATAAACAGCATGCTCAATACACGTCTTTGCATTAATAGAATACAGGTCTTACAATACCTGATTTTGAAAGATTAGTACCTACAAAACAGAAAGAGGATTGAAGTAAGGATTTGAATAAGTACGAAGAGAGATATGAATATGATGTGACACGTTACTAAATGTTAAATGTTAGATTAAGATTTAGTATGCATTATTCTTTATTTCTAAGACTTTACAACACGGTATTTGCAGGCATATTCCACAATTAGTATGTTGGTATGAAGTACTAAAGAACAAAACATAGATAATGTTTCAGGTTTGCATTTGATTATGGCCTTAGATGTGAGTTGATGCATCTGATCCCTGTTTTATTGTTGTTTAAGCTCATAAAACTTGTACTTGCACATTGTAATCATTGTTGCATGCATTCGCCTCAACTTCACCACATACATTATGTTGCCGATGTCCTCTTCTGTGAGAAAGAAGAAATCCATTTGTCATTCCGTATTGATAATGCTACACTGTACAATATTTGAGACATAGTAAGAATTAATTTTTGGTTGCAACTGTTCAAATAAGGATGTAAATCAAAAACTCACGTTTTGAGGTCGCCGCGATGCCATCTACTGTGAACAATATTATAATCTATGCAGTGACCACGTCGCTAGCAGCTATGTTTGGTACCGCACGAAAAAATATCACAATGTAATGAGAAATATTGTTTGTTGTACGCAGTTGACAAACACATAACCAATTACTCACATCATTATTGCCGTTATTATTATTTTGCCCAGCCGAGTTTTTGTATTATCTCGCGCAGCAGCATTATTATTTGTTGTGGCGAGTTGATCATTATTGTTAGGAGCCTGACGCCAGCATCAGGAGCCACAGCGGTGACAGAGGCTACATCAACCTCGCCGAGAGTAGTGCCATCTTCCGCCGTACTAGTGGCAGCGACAATATTTGTCACTGGACGCTCCGGTGCGTGTCATTATTATCAGTGTTGGCGTTGGTGGAATTTTGGGCGGCTGCGGCGCTGGAGCGGGCACTATTTCTAGTAAAATAGACGCTGATGCTAGAAGAATGCTTTGATGCATCCTTCGGCCGATTGGGTAGCTGAACAACTCTGAACAATGGGCTCATTCAATCGTTTCGTTCAATGGTGGTACGGTGTCGATCGGGCGGAGGTGCCAGGTGCCTCTTTTGTGATGGTCCGCGCACCCCATATCTTTCTGGATGCTATGATTTGGGGGTCTAGGCGGGCTTCCTATGTCCCCGAACAGGTGTGGTAAAACGTTAATTCGGGGGGTTAAGCTACCCTAATAGGGAGTGGTAAAACGTTAAATACCCAGCACAAATACCCGTGGCAAAACGTTATTTAGACCTACAGCACCAAAACGTTGACCATATAGGCAATTTTTCCATGCTGTAGGTTAGCAAAACGTTGTGGGGCAGAGAGAGGGAAAAGAAGAAGAAAGGGAAGAAAGAGAAGAAGAAAGGAGGGAAAAAAGGAAGGGAAGAACTATTTCCCACATCCTGAGTTGTTCCCCACGCATTTTGAGCAATGAAAGGCAACGAAGTACTTTTATCTAGTACCTTACATTGGTTGCAGTTTGTTGCAGTCGCTATGATGATCGTTGCAAAATAAACTATGAAGCACGAGAGCAGCACTAAAGCAGCATGCTCAATACACGTCTTCGCATTAATAGAATACAGGTCTTACTTGAATTTGAAAGATTAGTATCTACAAAACAGAACGAGGATGAAAGTGAGCATATGAATAAGTACAAAGAGATATATGAGTATGATGTAAAATGTTACGTTAAGATTTAGTATACATTATTCTTTATTTTTAAGACTTACAACACGGTATTTGCAGGCATATTCCACAATTCGTATCAAAACATAATGCTTCAGGTATGCATTTGATTCTGCCCCGAGTTGTGAGTTGATGCATCTGATCCCTGTTGTATTTTTGTTTGAGCTCTTAATACCTGCACATTGTAATCATTTTTGCATGCATTCGCCTCAACTTCACCACATACATTATGTTGCCGATGTCCTCTTC
>JALLPH010000838.1:0-17227 GCA_036939855.1 Cyclotella choctawhatcheeana
AGCGGAAGTTTGTGAGAGAAGAGTGGAGCTGTGACATGGGAGAAGGCACGGAGTGTTGCTTTGACGAAGCAAGATCTTGCATCGAGGAAGCAAGATCTTGCATCGGTGATGGCCAATGGCAAATATTGTGCTCATTAATAAACTGAAGAATTTAATTTACCAAGATCCTCATTATCACCACAATGTTCTTCAAAGCTGCTGCCGCCTTACTTATTGGAGCATCTCCTGTGTTCGTTCATGGAGTTGAGGAGATGATCCTGGACGTGGACACCTATACCTCCAAACTCTATCGTGATTGTAAGGAAAGTGATCATTTCATGGATAGTGAAACGGAAGAATATCTTGATTTCATGGCTTCTGAAACTGATCGTGTCCTTTCTGAGGGTAATGTTGTGCATTATTCTGATGCAACCCACACTGTTCCTAGGGCAGAAGTAGTGTCTGCTGTAGAAGCTGCTTTGTCGGGAGGACAAAACTTCGAGGTGCAAACCAATAACGGAGATAGTATTGCATTCCATGATTTGACAAGGAATGACATGATTCTTTCATCCAGTGAGCTCGATGGAGACTTTACCGTTACTGGTCCATTTCTTGTGGACAAGCCAGGAGTTCATTTCGAAGTCAATTGCCCCGCTGGTAGCAATGAATGTGATGTTGTTGAGAAACATTCTCAGTTTAATGGGTGTGTGTTGAAGGAGGAGAGCATTCAAAACCAGTGCCTCGATGACGAGTATGATTTGTACTTGTACGTCGTAGACGGTCCCCACTTCATGCTTGGTGTTTCTAATGGAAATAAATGTCCTAATGTAGCATTAGTATCTGTTGAAGGGAGCAAGCACAAGATTGAGTTCTCTGCTCATCCTGACAATATCCCATCCTACTCATTTGGCAATAAGGTCACTCTTCGTGACTTTCTCAAGGCAGAGAAAGAAGTCCCGGCAATAGATGATGTAGGGTTCGATCTTGAGTCCAATACCTGCGTTCATTACGCCATGAGCATTTGGCGTAACCTTGGATTTCCGGAGACTCATGAGCTAGCTCAGTTTGTGGTGGCAAACGCCTTAAATGATCCAAACTTTGAGCATATGGCGAAGAACCGTATCGGTGGACACCGTTACTTATTGGCAAAGGCAGTTGGAGGAAAGATCGCATTGGAATCTCACCTTGGCGAAGTGGTTTACTCTCAGTTCATCATTTAAGAGCTGTTTGCTGAATTGTTTTTGGGGGATTTCCTTGTATTGTGTACAGGTGCTGATGTTTGTTTTCAACCAAACCTTGAAGCTGTTATATTATGCACAGTGCCAAATGACATGATGCAAATCATCTAGTTTAAGTCAAAGTAATATGGTACCGTAAATTGTTTTTGCTCTTGGCGGTCTGTTAGTACTTAATACTAGATTATCTATTTGCAATTGTGATCATGTTCAATTTGGAATCCTTGTGATTAAGGCACACTCATTGAATGGAAACATGTCAATTCATATCTCGACAGTACATCCCTCTCCCCCTCCATTTTTTCCGTACTGTATCCCAATCAAATCCCGAAACACTTGTATCTTGTATCATTAGCTCACCTGTCCCTTATACTGAATAAAACTTATCGGAGTCACCACTGCCGCCGTTCCAGCCCCAAACACTTCAATCAATTGATTTTCCAATGCGGGAGGTTTGATTTCTTTCGAATTCATCAAAAGTTGTGTTTCTTATACAATTCCATAGCCGCCACGGCGTCTTCCATGGGATCATACGGTTTCCCATCTTCTTGAATGATCATGCCCAATTTATCGTACGCCAGTGTCTTCAACTTTTTAGCAATGTATCCATTCGGGTTATTGGGATGCACCTTCATAAACGGTTGATACTTGGCAGAGTCGCGTGTAAGATGCCAAGGATGTGACAACCCCAACGCCTTGAAATCGCACTTGAGTCTGTGTCCCACGGCGATTTTGCCGTGTATCAACTCGCCTACGATACGACGTACCTCGAGTATTGGTAAAGCCTCGTTCAGATGTGCCGGCGTAATACCGCTGACGAAGGTACGATAGTCAACGATGGGTTGAGTGACACGCACATAAGTGTCAAATATGGGTTCACCATTCCAGTCCACCAGGGAGAGATACAGATACGCGCCATTGCCGAATGTTGTCTGCCGTATCTGTCCAATACGCCTACCATTTCGGCGTCGAGTGCGATGTATTGTGATTTTTGCTGCGGTGTTAATTCGGTGATTTGAACGACTTGTTGGGGTGTCTTTTTGGGTGTTTTGGATTTACGCGATCGACGTGTACGTGTTGTTGATGTGCGTGGAGGTGAGAGAGCATCCATGCTGCTATCGAGTGATTCATCGGATGGGGCGATGGAGAGAGTGCATGTGGTGGATTCGTCGGTTGATGGACAACGTTTCCTGCGATTGTTGCCTTTGGGACTTCGTCTTGTTTTCTTGTTGGGTTTCTTGGGTGAGATGCTTTCATGGGTGCACCGATGGATGCTGCTTGTTGAGTTGCTTGTGGCCGACACATGATGTGGATAAGAACTGGAGATTATTTTTATGATAACCGTTGCCGTGCTGATGATTCTGAATGTGATGGTTGAGAATAAATTATGGCATTGTTCAACATTGTTGGGCGATTGCTGCGTCAAAATTCTGAGATGATTTTGGGTGATTCACTTTTGGTTGTGTGGTGACAGCGGTGTCAGTCTTACACAACAATTGGGGAGCGTGATTCTAACTTTGCGCGCTAACAAATTTCTATATTAATTCCGACGTGATGAGACTGTTCTCCTAGGCTAGTTTTGTACATTACCTTGATTTTGTTCAAAATTATTTTTGCTCTTCGAGCCACTTTCAACACAAAAATGGCGTCCAATCAAAATGTCAATGATCAACCCATCGACGATGGCAACAATGCAGCGTGACTGTTAGATATTAGCCTGCACGGTTGCAACTACATCATCTTTGATGTCATATCAACCGACTGTTTGATGTGTGCACGCTAATATATGGCACTCCCAGATCAAATCTCCACCTAACATTACCTTCCACATAAACCGTGTCATTGTGTGTCATCCAATAACCACACACCAGGCTTGCTTTTGACCACGAAGGTGGTAGTGCACGGCGGAATTCCCAAACCGGAAGCATCACAACACCGAATGCGGTCAATGCCCTTCATTTATGGACGAAATGGTCAGTAATGCAACGTTGAATTGAACATTTTTGAGCGGAAATTGGCCACAAATCCGTGAACACCCACTTTCACTCACTTTTTACTGACACAATCCTGATCACAAGAGCACTCTTATGTTGTTTGGATCACAACAATACGCAATCGGATACTCCTACATATAGCAATCAAGACTGATCAGGTTTGTTTTGGTTTGGAACGAGTCTAGCGGTATTTATCGGAATTCGTGTGATGATGCACGTTGTTTGCACTTGACAAAGGACTGCAGCAGACATATTGTATGTATTCGTCTATGAACTGCAAATGCAGTAACAGATATGGTCACGACAATATGAATGTGCAGAGGAAGAAACAACAACCAACCTGCGGAGGCGATACAATCTCTTTTATTCGTGCAGCAATACCTCATGAACAACCACCACCACAATGATAATTCAAATGATTGTTCAGTTTGCTTTAATTACGACAGACACGGCATGATCGTGATCACAAATATGCGCATGATTAAAGGGAGGCATTTATTGTCTTATCTGATGCTCGTGTGTTAATTTGATTGTAATTACTATTACTATGGTAGTTGTGATAGTATTTAATTCTTTTCGCATTCGTACTAAATTATTATAATAATCTACCTGTCATGAGAATGCATTGGCCCGCAAATGATGAATAAACACCTACTAAGAAACATAAGTTCTCGTCCGGTTGATTGTGGTTGATTGTCATCTTTTCTTTGCACGGCACTCTAACTCTATCATGTTTGTCGTCTATTGTAATTATTCTTCTTGTCGAAAATACTTTGCATTTATTGTTGTGTCAGCTCTAAGACGCGGCGAAGGCAAGGAGTGCACTTGAAATAATCGATGCCTCTGAATTTGTTATTCGTCGTGTCAGATCGGTGATCGATCACATCATCAGCATAAGCCATCTCGTAGTTGCCGCCATTTGCTGTTGTGTCGCTCTGTTCGCCCATGCCACAACGCCAGATCCTGATATAAATAATTTACATTATCCATCTTCGTGCCATCCTAAGTTAATGCGTTTTGATGCTCGGACTACGGCTTCACAATCGTGGACGGACACGACGAGGAACAAGAACTATGATTCTCATCCTCTTGGGCTCAGAAAGTGACCGGGAGCCACATTCCAGATCATAACCTCTCTAGAGCTGTTCAATAACATCAAATCATTGGCAAGGAAGAATTGCATGTTTGACCATCTGTGTCGATTCGGCGGCTATTGGCATGGCTTCGGCATGTGGTTCGGTGGTTTTGTTGGTGGTGAGGCAGCGGTTACTTTATGTCTTGATACCTTACCTCAAAATATTTTTTAATCATATTAAATTTGAACTGGATATGTTTAATTTTATAGGTGATACCTTCACGTAGAATCCTACGGAATAACGCGATATGTACAAGGCCCAATTGTTGTGTCTTTTGGCAGTTGTTCGACAGAGTGATGACTGATGACAACGCAGATAGCGCACTCTGCGTGTTGCTTGCACACGTTTTGGTTGATGAGTCACATCACACGTGGATGTTGCGTTTGTGACGTCTTTTATACTTAAGAACACGTCAATTGAGTATCTGGTCACTTATCATGCGTAATTGGCATCACGACTAGGCGAGGAGAACAGCGTTGGGCGGCGAAGGAGTTAAGAAGGGTAAAATAGGGTTAGTTTAGGGTTCTTTCGGAGAAATTGGCTGAAAGAACATCATGCGAAGAGCCTAAGAAAGCGGTGCTAAAATAAGAAGCGAAGCGGAAGGGAAATAGAACCTCAGCGGAAGTTTGTGAGAGAAGAGTGGAGCTGTGACATGGGAGAAGGCACGGAGTGCTCTGAACAAGGCACGGAGTGCTTCGAACCAAACCACTATTAGACCAACTCCTAAGCTCACAACTTGCCAAAACACACTGTTGACAGCACGTCAACACTGTGCAAGTTGTAGACTCTGAGCTCCATCTCTAAATTTAATTGGCACGGGGGTGTGTCATCTACCCTCCAAGGCTTGTTGAGATAAGGAGCCCCTGAGACGGAGTCTACCATGGATGATATTAGTGAGAACAAGAGTGAGGATGAATCCCAAGCATCTGCATCCACCCAATCCCAACGTGGAAGTACTGACTGTGACAGCCTAGCCACCGATGCGGTACCTCCGACAGTTGGACCAACCCTGACTCTTACATCTGCCTCACTGCAGGTATGTGCGGCCATGTATACCAGATCAAGAAGAAGACCAAGGTCAAAGTGGTCTGTGGGCGCCCAATCGTACCAGGACAGAACCATTGCCGTCTTACTGGTCATCGGACTGGAGAGCGTGAGGTGAATGGTTGCTGGTTCCAACAGATCCCAGTCAAACGAGGTGATGCCATTATTCTAGCAGCGGATTCGAAACTAACCTCAATCGAGTACGATATCATTGAAGAGGAAGCCCGAAAGGAGCGACGTGGTCTCTATGAGAAAGCAGCAGCAGAGATGAAGAAACAGCAGAGTGATTCCAATACTTCTGTTAATGATCCCACCTCCAATCGAGTAGCCTTTGACATGGCGGCGAATACTGCGCACTCACCAGCCAAGACCCACAAGAGCCCTTGTCGATCTACCAATTCTGATCGTACTCATCGCTCTCTCTTTGGAGATGATGAGGATGTTGATGACGACCTTCACACTGCCGATCCTCAAGCACTTGCCCCTCCTCCTGCAGCAGCCAAGTCGGCTCCAGCAGCAGCTTCGAATCCTCCAACCCCATTCTGGACTGGACATGAACACAAAGATGGCCGTCGTGCTTTCTCGTCCACCCCAGAGAGTTTTGCTCGGCTTGATAGGAATGCATTCAATGCAGTGGCGATTTTCGATAATCAACAAGAACTTCAGCAGTGGCTCGCGGCCGCACGGACGAACAGCAAGTTTCCAGCCGAAAGTGCAGGACCGATCAGCGCCAGTGGTGGAGATGGAGGGGGTGACGATGATGACAGCTCGGATAGCGATGACTCCTCCTTTGTACCATCCACTCCCTCACCCAGCTCCAAAGCTTCCAAGAAGAAGAAAAAGTCCAAAAAGAAACAACAACGTAAATCATCCTCTCGCAAATCTCATCGTAAGTCCTCCCGTCGAGGCAGTTCAAAGTATTCATCGTCGGAGAGCTCAGGCTCTGACAGCGACAGTTCAAACTCATCCTCGAATTCTTCTGCTTCCAACGGCTCCAACAGTACCCTCTCTTCCAGCGACAAGAAGGCAGCTCGCCGTCGCCGTCGCCGCCGCCGTAAGAGAAAGGAAAAGAAGGTGGAAAAGAAGGAAAAGAAGCAGACGACGCCCACACCTCGCATCGTTGGGCTTTTTTCGAAGGATGAGTCTACCGGTGATTCCAAGAAGGCATTTGGTATGACGATTGATGGCACTGAATTGGAAACGGCTCTCTGTCCGGATGGTATGTCCTCGGAGGACCGTCAGAAGTTGGCAAGTCACATGGTTGATGTAACAGCGATGCCAGGTACGTATCACAGGAACAGCAGTTCAGAGGCTACGGAGTATGATAAACTGTCATTGATTATGGATGGTATGCTTGCTATGCAAAATGCGGCCTCTGGCGGTTCTGGTTCTGGTATTGTGTCGGAGAAGCAGTGGAAGGTTCGTAATAAGTGCACTTTGACAACGGTATCCAATATGGCTACTCTAGTGAAGACGGCTACAGACACCAAATCGGCCGAGTCTCATCATATTTTTGAGCAGCAGCAGTTGTCGATTACGCAATTCTTGCGCACTCGTGGATTCGGGGAATCAGAGATTCAGCAGTTTCTAGCCACTGGCTTGTTCATGCGGCTCATCAATGATACCAACACTCGATATCAAAAGTTCCTCACCCTTGTCATGCAGAGTGCCGTGCAGGACGGTTACTCGGGTCAGTTGGCTGAGAGCATGATTGAATATCACACCGACAAGCTGGTTCAAATTCGATTGTTCAGCCCTTCCTATTACCAGTTTCTTGTGCAGACGTACGCCTATCTCCGGGATGCGGAAGATAAGAAATTCACTGATGCCTCCATGTACCAGCCCCTTCTGCAGGACCTCCTCCGTCGCACCAACGAACTCAATCACAGTGAGGAACCTGCCCCGTCACCTAAGCCTCGTACGGACAACAATTGCACTTTCTGCCAAAGCCGAGGTTTGCACACGTCACTGGGTTTGGGTATTGCCACCTCTCATTGCCCTTTCAAAGGCAAGATCTCCCAAACAAAAGCCCGACTTGCTGCCAAGAAACTCCTCAAAAAGTTCAATGACGAACCTGATATCGATAAGAAAGCAGCGGTAGCAGCTGCCATTGCCGACAACCAATCTCAATCATCCACTTAATGCCCCTGGAATCATATTTGTACTGTCGGGACTAGACTCCCTTGAATTGTGATGGATTCTCTCGCCCTGATAGGTGGATCAGTGGCACCCACCTGTAGCACAACTGGTGGGGGCATAATCTAAATAGGACTTGCATGTACCAACCTTGCACAGCGTTCTACTATTTAGAGTTGGGTTACACTACAACAATACCTCTACTGCCGGGCCAAAGCTGCAGCACAGTTGCTTGCCCTGGTTACCTGTTTGTTGTTGTGTATGCCTGACACCGTGTACCCAGCTCGGGGACACTTTTGGGAACCAGCAGCTTGCCTGATTCCCTTTTTACCATACCTCTCTCACTCACGACCTTCTGCCTCTCACTCACTGACCACAGGTAAGTCAGAGAGTGACGCTGCTGTTGTGAATTTGAGCATACGAGAGATGGTCAGCAATCAAGCGGGACCCTATTGTACCTTTGGTGTGTGTGGGGACAGCTTGAATTTAATGTCAGATGCCTGGAGGTCAATGCAGCACGTTTTCACCTCAAGGGATCCCACACTACTCCCGAACTGTACCAAGTCACATGCTGGTTCTCATATCATCCCTGGCCCTCGGTTCCCCATGAATATGTTGGAGAAACACCCAGTAGATTTACTTGTGATTGAATGTGGCAGTTGGCAGTGCCCCTCTCCCCCACGGCAAGGCCACCGGTGGGAGAATCTTGTGGCTTCAACCTCCATCCCTAATCGTCCTCGGTCCATTCTAGAAATCTGGCCACCTAACTCTCTTTTGTGGGAGCAAGGACCAACTGGCAAGGCCTCTCGTGTACGTTGGAAAACGCTTGGTTATGTAACCCATATGAAGGTGATTGACTCTCAACGCTGTGGCGGCGCTGTGGTTCAACCTCGGGCCATTGTAGTACGTGATATGTCTGGTGGGTGGGAGTGGGCCCCTTACAGTTTGATGGCTGCTGGTCGGCCCATGCAAAACCTTCTCACCCCGAAGGGCCTCCGACCCAGGCGACCTCCTCGTGCCCCTCCAGCCGATATCTCTCAGCTTCCCAAATACGACCAAGACCCTATGCCTGGCCGTCCAGGGTCGTGGATTCAGGATAGTGATGGTCCTCGACAACTATTTTTAGAAGAGACTGCGAAAGGCTTGGGCCTGGACAAGACTTGGGGTATCCCTCCGGCCTCATTGACTGCCAAGCTCCTCAGTAATTCCTCCAGTCTTTTTCACTGGGAATACACCAGCCAATGCTTCCTACTACAAATGAAGGGACCGCAATCCATCCCCCCCGTTTCTATCTCCACACCCACTGTCTCCGAATCAACTATTATCCCTGATGATACTGAATATCCTGAATGGCGACCTCCCGATATGTCTGTAGGTTCACCCTGGTACCAGGCTCGCATTACCCGGCTTCAACAGGCTTGCTCCACTTATCCCAATTCCGATTGTCTCTACGAGGAAGGTCTCCAGATGTTAGCACGGCACCGTGCCAACTATAACGCCCTGGGTCCGGCCCCCAAGTGTCTCCAACTGTTGTGGTGGGAGTTCCCACAGAGTCAATGGGACGAGATCCGTGATGGTGGGTCTATGAACTTTCTCAAAGAACCAAAACATCAAATTACGCCCAACGCGCCTATGAGCGAAGATGAACTGGCGGTTGCTGGAGAATTTGTTGATGAACTGATTGCGCTGGGTGTACTCCGAGAACCTATAGATGACTCTGGCGTGCCAATTGACATTGTTACCAATGCCCCTCTTTTCACTGTCCCAAAACCAGGCCAACCCGGCCAGTACCGTTGTATTGCGGACATGTTGAAGGGTGGTCAGAATGATGTCGTGGGTAATGATCCTGTCATTCTACCACGTGCACCACACATTTTAGATGAGATGTACCACGGTGGTTACTCTGCTGTTTTTGACTTTTCCAAGTACTTCTATAACTTTCCTACTCGCGCTGAAGATCGCCCCTACCTTGGCCTCCTCCATCCGGTCACTGAACAAATGCTGGCTTACTATGGTCTCCCCATGGGGGCTGGCAATTCCCCCGGCATTGGTTGCCGCAATGGCGAAGCCTTTCTTCGGCTAGTTCGAGAGTCTCACCATATCTTTCAAGGTGATCCCTCCATAAATTGCTGGTGGACTGGTTTTCAACGTGATGGCGGCTACGACCCACGGAAAGGCTATGGCTATAACCTCACCAATGTTCACGGATTGGTGGTGAAGCTCTGGGGGTTTGTCGATGATTTTTTGAATCACGCACCAACAAAGAAACTCATTCATGACGCCAAACTACTCTTTATGGACCTTGCTTGTATTTTGGGTTTTCTCTGTCATCCTGATAAGTGTCCACCTCCTAGTCAAGTCGTTAAGTTCATCGGCTTTGAATTTGACTCCGTCTGCTTCCCAATTCTTCGCATCCCCCTTGAAAAGCGTGAACGCGGCCTTGCTATCGTTGAATACCTCCTTGCCATGCCGAAACAGCAACAACTCTCCCGACTATCCTTGGCAGTAGCTACTGGCCTGCTTCAGTCATTTACCGATGCAACCCCTGGTTACATTGGAGCTACCTATCTTCGAGAACACTATAATCTTCTCCATCCTGGTAACATGGGCCATGGTCTGGCTCCGTATTGTACCAAAACCATTCTCCCTCCACGGGTTCGGTCTGAGCTTCAATGGTGGGCAGCCTTCTTACGATCTCATCGTGGTCGTCCCTCCCGAATGATGAAGTCTGCCACACTTGTCCCCACCTGGGGTGACGGCTCCGGAACGGGCACCGGTGGTTCTCTCGGCCTTCCCGATCAACCTTTAAAAATGTGGCTCGGCGAATGGAGTCCTGTTGTATATAAGTTTTCCTCCAATTGGAAAGAGCTCCAAACCTTGCGTCTTTCTCTTTTACAAGTACAATCCGAAGCGTCTCTCTCTGTCCTTGGCACTACGGTCTTTTACTTCACCGACAACATGGTCACTTACTGGATTGCTCAGGCAGGAAGCTCTACTAAACCTCGCCTTCATGAGCTCATCTATCACATCAAATGTTTGGAGCTAGAGCTTGGCATCATTTTACAAGTTGTTCACGTTCCGGGGGTTGTTATGATTCAGCAGGGTTCAGACGCTCTCAGCCGTGGTGTGTGGGTCACTCCTTTTCAGGCGGGCCTCGATCAACGCACCTTAACTGCGTCAGTTTTTGCTCCCTTGCCTCCTGATTTGGCCTTTGCTCAAGATTATTTACGCCAGCTCAATCTTCCAACGCGATTTCGTTACCAAGACTGGAATCAGTTATGGGTAGCATCTGATCTCTTGGACACATTCACAGTGTGGTTCCCTCCTCCAGAGATTGCACGCCAGTCAATTTCCTTCATGTTAGCTGCCTATGTTCAACGGCCCCTCACTACGTCTGCCATCTTCTTTGTCCCTCGTGTGATCCCAGCATTTTGGTTTGGCCTGTCTCGTCATATTACTGAACTTCCCATGGTTCACCCCCGGGAATACCCTTTGGCAACCCAACCTGTTTTGCCCATTCCAATTGTTGTTCTCTACCTTGCTCCTCACGTTCGTGTGCTTCCTGATCCAAAATCTAGGATGGACCGACTTCCCAACCCCTCCGGACTCAAATGGCACCGCACACAAGCTGAGACTTTGCGCGGGCTGCCACCATCCCATATCGACATCACTTCATCGCCTGACATGCTTATTCGCCCACCAGGGTTTTAACCTCCCCAATGGCCACTTCATGCCAGCATGTGGTACTTCTTACCATACAATGTGCATCCGGGTTGGCCCCCCTTTTGTTACCAGACTCAAGCGTAACGCTGGTTTATGCTTTCCCCGCGTCACCAACTGGGGTACCTTCATCTGTGAGCTCTGCACTGTCCGTTCTGTCCTTCAGCGAGAGCCCTTCCGTCCCAGTGACCAATCTTTGCTCCGGCTGGAACGGATGCGACTCATTGACATGGCCCATGCCTGGGCAGCTGGTACTCATAAACAATATCAAAGCAAGCTCGGTCATATTCGTAAATTTGAAGCCTTGCATGACTTCCGTATCCTACCTGTCTCTACGTTGCAGGCTCCCCCTTCCACTATTGACATCCCTCTCATGTGGATTATGGAATCATACAGCCTGCGTCCATCCTCTCGTCGGACCAACTCTCCATTGACTTCATTTGGAACCATCCGGCATCTTCGAAGTGCTGCCAGTCAATTTCTTGGTTGGGAAATGATGCTGGAGTCCCCTCTCAGCACCCTCTTAGATCAGCAACAGCGTGTTCTTTTGCAACCCTGCCGTCCCACCGACAGCTACTCCTTCTCACTCTTCACAAAGGGCTTCTCAAGCCGACTAGGTACCGAATCAAACCCTTCCAGCCCCCTTCTATTCCGGCATGTCCTTTATATGGATCGCCTCTTCGCCTCCAACTACAAGTCAGCTACTAATCCTCTCACCCGGCGCCGTTGGGCCCTGGCCGTTCTTGCCAATCTCCTCTTCTGGCTTGGTTGGTTTCGGGCCAGTGAGGTCTTCAACCTCTCCTTTGGAGATGTCGACGTCGTCACTCCCCCTAATGGACCACAATATGATTTGCCTCCGGGCATTGGCCTCGTTCTCCTCCGTTTGCTTCCTCAAACCAAGTCTAATCGAACGGCAAGAGCTGATGTGGTTATTTCTTACACTTCAATGTCTGGTCTCTCCATTGGTACCTGGTGCCGTCGCGTTTCTCTTTCAACCCTTGGCGTCCCTGATTGGCCCCTTTCCGTTGATCTCATTTTTCAGGATCCTGATGGAACCCTGTGGACTTCTCAGTCTTTCCGCAACCAATACATCTATCCTTGCCTTCTTCAACTACAGGCTGCAGGTGATGCTTTTTTACAACCCTTTACTGGGACGGGAAATACTATTATGGATAAATTCTGGAGCTTACACATGTACCGGCGGGGTGCACGGACACATGTCGGTCGAGGTGGCATCCAAGAAGGCATCTCCTTTAAACGTGCCACACCTTCTCAAATCTATGAACATGGTCGCTGGCGCCGTCGCCACTCTTCTGAAGCAATTGATCTGCAATATTCTGAGTGGACTTATGCAGATCGCCTCTTCATCACCCTTTTCTGTCAATAACTTATTCTTACCACTCCGAGGAGTGGGAGCGGGGGTAGGTTACTTTTTGTTGGTACGTCAACAAGTCTTACGGCATGGGGGAACTCTTTAGGAAGCAAGGCAGGCCAAGGCCAGTGAAGCACATCCCTTTTCGGAGAACTTCACTGATAAGCAGCCCCTCTGTGGCAACTTGGTACCTGCCTTGGGGAATTTAGAGGACCTCTTGGTCTGCGGTGGTGGGTCCTACTCTAACACCACAGTTACTTTGAACATAAGACATTTGACTTCAACGTATACGTAACCTGGTCACTTATCATGCGTAATTGGAAGGTTACGACTAGGCGAGGAGAACAGCGTTGGGCGGCGAAGGAGTTAAGAAGGGTTAAATAGGGTTAGTTTAGGGTTCTTTCGGAGAAATTGGCTGAAAGAACATCATGCGAAGAGCCTAAGAAAGCGNGCTTCGCTCCAGCCCGCCGTGAGTTGCGAATCATTGGTCTGCGTATAAAGGAGTGTTGGTTAGGGGGTGGTGTGTCTAGTCAAAAACCTACTACTGTTGCGAGCAATTGAGTAATAGGTGAAAATTTATCCTTTATTGGTTTACACTTTCGTGAGTTAGCATTTACCGGTCGCTCCAGCCCGCCGTGAGTTGCGAATCATTGGTCTGCGTATAAAGGAGTGGTGGTTAACCCAAATCTTCTGCTGCACTCCCCAGGAACGGGCACAAGTACTTCTTAACAACCTGCAATCAATAGTTGCTGTTCAATCATAAAGCTGTGTGGAATACTGGCAGTCACAGAAGCAGCAAACTTTCTACTTGGCAAAGTGGGAGAGCCATACATCGGTGATCAGCAAAGCATGCCATTGTGCCTGACATACATGCTATTAGATTACCCAACCGGCACCGGCAGACTAGTTGTTTAACGACAGTGGAGCTAGGTCAACAGCTGAAGCCTTCCTTGAAATTAAGACCTTGATTCTTGATGAGTCTAGTGAAGTCACGGTTGACTTCACCAAATGCTCCAAGCACATAGAGGAATTACTTGGCTACAATGGAACTGATTGTGGGCAGATTCATAAGGTCCTGTAATTTCACTATTAAGATCTCTGACAAAATCTGGGGCATATTGCTTGTCAAGGTTCTGAAATCTTGACTTGTTGTACTCACTAACGACTGCTGGAAACCCTAATTAGTTGTAATGTTGTTAAAGTTGTACCGTGAATTGCAGACAGGAAGGTCTCAATTTCAAAGAAGGCTTCAGTTGGTGACCTAGCTCCACTGTCGTTGAACGACTAGTCTGCCGGTTGGGTAATCAGTAGAATGTATGTCAGGCACAATGACAATGACAATGGCATTTTGCTTTGCTGTCTTTGGGTTAGGGTACCGTAGTTCACTCAATAATGTCCCCTCTGGAACTCCCAGAATATCATTTTAATTTGTGATTGTGTTAATGGCATCTGCCGTGAGTATCACTTAATTTGTGAAACCTAACTAGCTGTATATTGCAGTACTAACTTCTACGTAGGAAATCACTAAGGAACCAGTACATCTTAGTAGGGCTTATATAATTAATGTGTGATCCGTATAAGCCAGAATATAGGTTAATGTGTGAAGGATATTGAGCGAAGGGCCAGAATATCCCTAATTCGTGAATACATTATTGAGTGAACTACGGTACTGGGATACATCATTGATGTAATCACCAATGTATGGCTCTCCTATTATGCCAAGCAGAAAGTTTGCTGCTTCTTTGACTGCCAGAGACTGCCAGTATTCCACGCAGCTTCATGATTGAAGCAACTAGTACCATTCTGTTCCTTGAGATTCACTCGTACAGATTCTACGTACGTGAAATATTATAAGCCTATTGACCGTACCATCACAGTTTGAACGGAAAAAAGTAGTGTTTAAGAAAGTTTAATGTCCGATGTCAGTATTTAACCTTAAGCTCTATTTTAATCTAACTTTACAGGTGGTAAATCCCTAATAAAAGCGAATTTTACTAGTAAATTTAAATTTCGAATATTTGCCTAACACTACGCTAGCTAAAATAGCCAGTCTTTGTTCAGAGGGTTCCCGTCGCTCTTTTCGGGCGTTCAAACGTGTTTTGAGTATGTCTTGATGAGTAGGAGTCAAAACGTCAAAGACCGCGGGGTACTGGTCTCTAGATTTTGACTCCGATCTTCTTTTTAGTCTCGATTTGAGTGAGAGGTACGTAAATGTAATGCGAGAGAGGATTGAGATGAAATCAAGTTGACATGACATTGATGCAAGATGTAATCCTAAAGAGGATTGAAATGAAATCAATGTTGACGACATGGAGATTGAACTATTTTAACCTACGATGGAGAATTGAATGAGGTTTCGAATCAAAGGACTTGTCCTCATTCTCCCTGCGCGTACACACCCTCTCTTGATTTCCACATTTGGTTGATCACAAATCAACTCATCCTCCGATGGCAAATCACAACTCATCATCAAAAACCTGCACTGTCACACTCCTCGCTAGTCTCGTTTGGACACCGTGCTAACATTCTTCGTCAGCACTTCATTCAAAGATGAAACGAGGCGGCCTTTCTTTCTGACAACTGACAACGTTGTATTCCGTCAAACAAATCACAACCTTGGTCCTCTCCATCACGTCCTCCTCCAACTCCTCTGCCTTACATCGAAACTCTCTTTCTTCCTATCCGTCAAATCCCATTCCATGTCCATTTGGATAACAGCTCTATTGATTATCCATTCTCCTCCTCACTGTGCATGACCTCGTCGCATCATCCTTCCACCTTCCACTAACAATGGATCCGTCATCACACAATCCCAAAGCCCCGCCTTTGTTCTGAATCTGCCTTCCTACCACTGGTATCGTTTTCACACAATCCGAAAGCCTCACCGCATAGCATGCGAATCCCGAAAATCTCGGATCAGCCCTTGCCTCAATCTCGATGGTATCCCTTGCCAACTTGTCTTCATTGTGTCATTGTTGTTCAACGAAGGCGAGTGATTTTGCTAGATGATGTGGCGGTGGTGTTGTTGAGACTCAGCAGTTGGGTGCTGAGACTGCCGGAGGACACCACGGTCAACGTGCCACTTTCATGCCCTGTCCCGCAGATGCTGCGATTAGACCTGTCAATTCTCCACCAGCATTCAATATCCCTTGGCAAATGATGGAGCATTTCTCTACCAGGTATTCACATCGTCGACCAACAACAGCACGCGCTTCAATCCCAAAGCATCCGCCGAAGCCGAACGAAATCCCTTCGTGGCTCTGTCTCGGGTTGACGTTCTCGAGATTTGGTTAGCACTGAGCACTCGACGAACCTGTGTTCGTGTTCGCTTTGGCTCGGTTGCTTGGTCTGTTGCGTGTGGCGGCGTTGAGAGATAGATCGGAGATCGCGGTTCGCCGGTCGCCGGCGGGCGGCGGCGGTGGCATCTTTGAAAAAGCACCGTATCATCCGTTTGAACGGCAAGAACAGCCCTTGTTCTTGGCACAGAAAAATCTGTATCCCGCGGTCAAGGACGTTTTGGAATCCCCAGGTTATGAGCTTTCAGGCAACTACTTGCATGCCACCTAAAAAGTATCTAGAGACAAAGTCACAAATCCACCATACTACTACAAATTTCAGTACGCTTGAATTTTTTACCCCTAAGATGAAAGAATAACCGCCCAAGATGAAAGAATTTCCACCCAAGAGTAAAAAATTTACTCTTCCTTTCATATGATTCCTACGTGAAANCGGACCCATATAAACAAAGTAGACACAACTAAGATTTTCTAAAAAATCTTGATTAGATAGTATCAGCGTCAAGAGATTGCGATCTGCTGTGGTCCTTGCGGACGCGACATTCGACATCAGCAGTTCAGCGGCAACGCTCTCTTCATCATGAATCTTCTTACGGAGCAAAGACCGGCACTCCAAACTCGTGTAGCGGTTGCACCTCATCCGTCCGGGGGGCGTGGCTTTTTCTACTCACAAGATATGAGAGAGTTCGCCATGTATATATATCAAAACAATCAATTGAACAATCCAGCCATTCAACATGCACAGGCTTTGTGGTTGTTCCCATCACTTCAAACCATAAGGAGATATGTGATTATCCAAAATATGTTTGGTCACGTCAGACCATGCAGGAGAACAGGCAACAAGAGAGCGGTTGTGCTGCGTGATCACAATATCATTTTTCTTGTTCTTTATCGCCAGGTAAAGGAATAGGAAAAGCCTTTCTTGGAAAACGTGTCAGACAAGAGGGTAACTATCAGAAGTCTGAGAAATGGACCCTCCTTCTAGCCGTTGCTGGTTCAGCTGCTGCTGAACGTTGGGAAATGATGTGGAATGATGGTGGCACAACTGGCGACAAAATGATTGAATTCTTCACTACAATTTTAAATGCAATTCCCCCAGGCGAGAACCAACTACCGTTGAATAGTTTGGAGACCGATGTGCCCGTGGCATATTTTTGACTGCTGCTGTTATCGATGTTGTTGGTGGATGATAATTCTATTATTTCATCGGATGATTCGTCCGATTCGTCTCCGTTATACGAGTCGTCATCTTGTTTCGACTTTGAAGTGGTTGACCTACGGTTCGTTACACGTTTTCCACCTTTATTGCCACTGT
>JALLPH010000839.1:0-14232 GCA_036939855.1 Cyclotella choctawhatcheeana
GTATGTTCACTAGATAGTCACTTATAAATGTACATTAAAAATTTAGTTAAATATAAGCTCTCAATAAGGTCCTTAAGAAAGTTGTTAAGTATGACTTTGGTTGAATGCTTGAGGTCACAACACCTTCAACTTGAGTTACGGACTTAAGTTACATTTTAGACAGCTAGATACTATCCCCAAATCCAAATCCTAAAACTACCTAGGAGAAACCTAACCACAAACCAAACGCACCATGGACTGGCCAACCACCAACCCAATTCCCACCCCAGCAATAAACTTTGACACAGCCATAACAACCCTCACTGACCATGCCTCGGGCCTCGTCAATTCCACCGCACTCCTATCGACTCTCTCCAACCCCCTCCACAATCAAGGGGACGCCCAATTCTTCGAAGAGAGCATCTCCCCCTCCACAGTCCGCACTCAACTCACCGTCACCGGCGACCCCTCCAATGCCTCCACGACATTAAACCTACTAAAGGGTATGAAATGGCTCCTGGCCAATATGTCCAAGGGACGCAACGTATCCGACTTCTTCTCGAGCGTGGTGAAATTAGTGGGTGTGCCCAACTTGGAGGTACGAAAAATGGTTTACATCTATTTAGCACGGTATGCCAATCACAACGCCGAATGTCGAGAATTGGCATTATTATCTATTAATGCCTTCCAGCGTGGATTGTCGGATGGAGAGCCATTGTGTCGGAGCTTGGCGCTGCGTGTATTGACGGTGTTGGACGTGCCGGATGTGTTACAGCTGCAAATCTTGGGTGTGTCCAATTGCATTAAGGATACTTCACCGTATGTTAGGAAATGTGCCATGAGCGCCATTTGTAAATTATATCCACGATGTGTGGGGTCGGGGGATTTGACACAGGCGGAGAATTTGATACAGATGATAACACGGGTTTTGGAGGCGGAGGCATCGACTATGGTGTTAACTTCGACAATTATCAGTTTCACGGAGATATGCCCGCAGCGGTTGGAATTGTTACATGGCTGTTATAGAAAGATATGTCATTTGTTAACGGATATGGATGAATGGGGACAAGTTGTGGTTATAGATTGTTTGATGAGGTATTGTCGTGTGTATTTTAAGTGTCCTCGGGGTCAAAGGGAAGGAAGTGCCGAGAAGATTGATGTAGAGAGGAGGGTTACTAGAGGTACTGCAAGGAGAAGTGGTGCAGAAAACAGGCGTAAGGTGCAGCAGTTGAATGGTAGAGATGATGCAATGAATGCTGGCCTAGAAAAATCTAATGATTCACTTTTGGTCATGGGATTTGACTCCAAACCCGCTCAACATCAGACAGTAGCACCTGCAAGCACACCAGTAACCAATGGCATTTCATCACCTGCATCACCTAAAAGAGTCAAACGGCGTGTTGTCCGTAAAGCATTCTATTCAGATGAAGAAGATGAGTCATCTGAAGAAGAATTACCTGTTAATTATCCAATTGGTGGCAATATTGCTGAGAAAATGCGTGATTTTTCTGTAGGTGGGGGGTTCCGTGATGAGGCAACAAATACTGCAAACGAAAATGGCGCACTGTTGGGGAATGGGCTCGTTGTTGGATTTGATGATGAAGAAGATAGTGATTTATCTGAAGATCACAAACTGTTACTCAATTCTTCATTGCCATTGCTCAAGAGTAGGAATTCGGCAGTTGTCTTGTCAGTCTGTTCGCTCCATTACTACTGCGGGATTGCAAGTGTCAAGATACGAACGGCACTCGGAAAGGCACTTGTTAGAATTCACCGAGATCGCCGTGAAATACAATACATTGTCTTAGTTTCTATCCGGACATTGGTATTAGAATGTCCCTCGGCATTCACACCATTTTTGAATGATTTCTTTGTCAAGGGAATGGATCCATCCTTTACAAGAATGATTAAACTTGATATCCTCGTATCATTGTGCATTGACCCCGCAGCAATTGATGCAGTTCTTACAGAACTTCGAACTTACATCCGTCACAATGACAAAGCATTTGTTTGTGCATCTATTCGAGCAGTCGGAAAAATTGTAGAATTGGCACGTATTGTATATGACCGTAGGGCCTGGACTGGTGATATTGATGCCAGGGAAGCACGTTCAGATGCCAACCTTATTGCATTGAACTGTCTTTCTGGCTTGGTTTCTCTTTCTGAATTTTCCAGAAGCGAGGCTGTTGTTGGAGAATGTGCAGAAACAATTCAACGTATTCTTGCTCAGTTGTGGTCGAGTGACGGCGATACTTTAGTGGTGCCTGCGGTGACAGACACAACCAAGATTCAGGAGAGGGCGTTGAAACGCTTGTTTGTTATCCTGGCCCGTGCATTGGCACCAGAAAATGAAGACGACGACGATAAAAATGAGAAACAAAAGCAATTGGCAGTAAGATCTGTCCGTGTTCATGATTCCGCTGTTGCATCAGCCCTGTGGATCATTGGTGAATGGTGTACCACAATGCATGAGTCCATTACTGGACCATGGGCTTTAGACAAATCACACAAAACCATGCTACGACTAGAGGTGTTGCGTCTATTGGCCAAGTCGTTCGTTGATATTGACTTGCAAACAAAACTGCAGGCAGTTCATTTCGCGAGCAAAGTAATATTGATGCTGAAGGCAGACCCATCGCTTTCTGAACTCGGGGATAAAGAACAGGCAATCTGTGAGTTCATTCTTTCCACAGGAAGAGTAGATGTCGTTCAGGATGTCCGAGATAGATCGAGATATGAAAGTGATGTTCTTCAATTATCAGTTGGACTGACTTTTGATACTGCCACACTACCCTCGATTCCTGGTGACGTATCTAACTTATTGAGTGTAGAAAAAGCGAAAACAATGCTTTTGAAACGTAAGCCAACCGCATCTTCTCTCCCATTGAATGGCAAGGAGATGGGATGTGCAGAAAATGAGGACTTATACCGGTTTGGCACATTGAGCAGCATTGTAGGGTACAAATCTGGCGGATCGGGGCAGCCCTTGCCAAAATGGGCAGAGGTCGACAGTCCAAGCTCCATTCGTGACTCATCTGCTCTTCAGCCAGAATCAGAGCCCACGCGTCGAGACGGCATCGCCGAATCAGGTCTGTATAGCTCCTCTTCGTCAGAGGATGAATCATCTTCTTCGGATGGAAGTTCATCATCCAGTGATGAGTCGAGCTCCAGTGATGATAGTGACAGCAGTGATGACAGCAGAGATACAGATAAACCTGGTGCTATTAGTATATTAGGTGGAACGTCAGGAAATGGAGTCCATAACCAAACACCCACTGCACCCATCCTGATTACGGAGGCTCCAGTTCCATCTCTTCTCAACAACGACTCTGACGAGTCTTCGTCGTCATCCGAGAGTGACAGCAGCAGTAGTGATAGTGGGTATTCATCGGATAATGAAGCACCTAAAAGCAGCAATGGCATCGCCAATACACCAGTCGTAGGGACAATATTGGACATGAGTGATGCCCAGCAACAACCTACTATATCAGCTCAATATACCACGCAATCTAGTGTCGCTTCATCCACAATTGCCTCAGGTTTAGAGGGGCTTGTTATGACACCTCTTGTTGTTGACAAAACTGATATCACTGATATCTCAAATAGTAATTGTGATTCTAGTGCGTGGAAGGAATATGTACGTCCAGAACTGGCTGGTGGGCTGTTGGTAAAGATGAGATTTATGCGTGGCCCAAACAAATCAAATGAGTGCAAGATTATGGGTTTGGATCATGAAAGTTTGAGTACTGTGTGTCTACAGGTACACATTGAGAACAAGTGAGTTACACTATTCCTCAAAGTATTCCTTACGATAGTGATGTTGCTAATACCTTTTCACGCTTATTGCAGAAGGACTGATGCTGGCACCTTAAGGCATGTAAGAATTATACATAGACAAGGATCCTCCAGTGGTGTTATTGCTCCATCGCGAGTGATTGCCCCACCTGAGATTTTGGCATTGAAGAAAGCGCAAGTGTCTACTGTCTCGCTTGGAATTGCATTCGCATCTGCTACCGACAAAGATGGAATGTCTGTGGCCAAGTTTGATGTCAAGACTGATCGTGGGACAACTCCGATTGAAATCCGACCCAGTCTAGGAGAGTTTTTGGCCAACACTGAATCTATCGATGAAGCTACCTTTGATAAGTATGTGGAAGATATGCATAGCATTCATCAGCGTGCGACCTCTACTTTCTCTATGTCCCCTTTGAATGGCGCTGCCCATCAAGACATACCCACTATTGTCCTTCAGCACTTCAATGTTGTAAGTCGGATCAAACAACGCTGTTGTATTGTTATGTATTCAATGACATTCTTCTAACAAATTCTTTCATTTAATTGAACCCGAATAGAAACAAATTGGCACGTGGTCTGGTAAAGGTCGCTTTGTCGGCAAGCTGCCTGTCAGTGGACATACCGTCTATGCTCTTGTAGAGTGTGATTCGGTTACTGGTCATGGTGAAATAACAGTGTGCTCCAACAATGCTTTGGCGGCGAATAGTATATCAAGTCTCTTGAAGTCGGTTCTCGGTAGTAAATAGAGAAAATTATGGTTAAGTGGAAAGGCTTGGTGCTAACAATAACATGGTGTCTAATAGTCAAACTAGGATCGTATCAACGTTTGGATTATACCTCACTACGCTGATGAAATCTGTCTAGGCTGCCTTGCCACTGGATTGCCTGATTTTGTCTGCTTCGGTCAAGTTCTCCAACCACATCGCAAATGCTTTGATGCCAGTTTCAAACGGGACGCTTTCCATCGAGGTACTGTTAATCAACCAGCCAATGGTGTGACAACCAGAGACTAACCCAAACAGCACGCCAAACGCATTGAAAAGAACATCTAATCTTCCACACCACAAAGCAAATGTCGTCATCACGGCAGCGTGAGCAATTTGATACAAGATGCCTTCCAGTCGATGTGTTTCAATTTGCTCAAACTGAGACATCCAAGATTTGTCTGCAGCGGTACCAGCTGATGTTCGCTTATCCCATTCTGCTAATATCGCATCCTTTTCTTTATAATTTTCAAGCATAACTTGCTTTGGATCCTTCATATCTTTTGTGATATTCATTGCTTTGAGGTGGATGTAGATATCGACGGGGCTGCCTGCTATGCCTTGATTCAGAGTGTAAATGTCGGGAACAACGCGATCCGGAGAGAGGAGATTGCAATTCAACAGCTTCCCATCACGGATGAATGCGGTGCAAACGGACACCACAGGACCATTGCAGTCTTGTACTTGTTGTAACAGAGTCATTGAGCCTTTGTACCTTGGCGTTAGGACGTAGTCGAACGGTTTGTACTTTTGATCGATGCAGAATTTGCGGCATTGGGCAATGTATTCCATGTCTTTTTGTGAAAAGTCAACAACGACGCCTGAGTCGAGTCGGAAGTAAATAGGCAGTCAGTATGTTTGAATGATCGACATGCAAGGTGTTCCATGCTTACCTTCGGGACTTAGAAACAACATTCGATTCTCATTTGCATCATGAAAATCGTTGATATTTGCTTCTATCGTTGGTGCATCTCTGAGAAATGACCGCCACACAAAGATATCGTGACAAACAAGCTTACGATACCAACCAACAAGCGGCATGAATTGTATCAAAGCCTCTGCGACGAAGCCTACCCTGATTCTCTCGCTTGCTCTTGTGGTGAGGCGACGAGAGAATCCCACAAACATCCCTATCATCCAGTCAATGCGTGATCCGTGGTTTGAGAGAAGCAGCGAGTTCTGTCTCTTCGTTTCTTCCAAGAGAGCAATGTCATTGCAGAATACCCTCGATCCTGAAAAGACCAACGGCATGAAGAACACAATGGGTGTCGTCCAGCTTATAATGACTGAGGTAATTGACAGGTAAAGCCGATTCGGAAGAATCCGCATTTTGTGCAATAGAAACACTGGGATCCCGAGGAAGAGGAGATCAAACATGACGTTCAGGCAAAGCAATGCCACCGAGAGGTGACAGTATATATTCACCGCCACCGTTTTCATTGTGCTGGAATCATTGAGAAGCCGCTGCCCCTGCGACCTGGGAGAGTCGGCTCGCATCATGTTCTTGAGCGTTGCCGTTCTTCGTCTTAATTCTTGAATGAGCTCTCACAATGTGATGTGGTGGGAGGGGCCGGAGAGCCTCCGATGCGAGTTTATTTTAAAAATTTAAAGGCGCCAACGCCTGAGTCTGACACGTGGAAGGTCGCGGAAGGACAAAACCAAAACCACAAGCGCAACAAGCAACTTGCAAGTTTGCAACGCAAGTACCATATAACGAGACGGACACGAGCCGAGAGAGGCCGCGAGAGATCGACGATAGAGGAAGACGTGACACCATGCAAAACAGCTGCTACAACGATGTTCCCTATATCGGGGCTGTCTCATCATTTACAGTACCAGGTCTATTTACCAACTTCCACTCTGCGGCTACACTCTTACGAATGGCTAGGTCCGAACTGAAGCACGAACTAATTGACAATGGACATGTTGTTGTATCATCCTTTTATCGTCTATTGGATGAGGTGGAAACCTACATCATGACTAAGCATTCTTGCGCTTCATTAAGAACATCCACCAAGTTCATAATCGAGATTGAGGGTTTAGATGGTAGCGGAAAAACAACGCTCGTCAATGCATTAACTAAAGCGCTTCCCAATGCCTTTGCTACCAAAACGCCGTCGAAGTCGCTCAACGAAATTCGCCCTTTATGGGATCATCGTGGTGGTATTCTTGCCAGGGCATTCTACATGATATCGAATTATGTATTGGAATATGAAATCTCGAATGTAAAGACACATGACGTTGTGGTCATTGATCGATGGTACGCCAGTACGTGTGCATATACCATTGCTCGTCCGCCTAAGTTGGACGATAATGGTTTTATTGCTAACGGTGAACAAACATCGAGTGACATCATGTCTAATTTACCCCAGTCAGTGTATGTATGGCCAAAAGATTTACGACTAAAGCCACAACTCTTGTTGGTATTGAACATTGATCCAGAGGTACGACGGAAGCGAGTCGAGTATCGGGCACTGGGGACTGGAGGTGCATCTAGGTTTAATCCGTGGGATGACAGACTAGCAAACGAAGTTGGATTAGGAGATCGAATTTTAGAGGTGCTTAATCGTATTACCGGACCCAATGAAATCCACTCTCTTAATGCGAATGTAAAGATTGATGATGTGGTACAACAAGCACTTGACATTGTACAACCAGCTGTGCAAAAGTATTTTAATCCGCAAGTGTACTTTTCATCGAACCCTTTGGCATGGTGGGTTCATATGGGCCAACAGCTTCACTTGTGTGATGGTGCAGGGAAACGATTATATCATGCACTATGGAATCTACAAGTGTCATATTGTGACGGCATTCGCAGTGAATCGGGGCCACCAGTGTTAAAAACAGTGGGTTTGGATCGTATTGATTCCAATTGCATTTACTATTGGAATGCAGACTCCGCATTTCCATCTAAGGATCAACCTATCTGGGCATCGGTCTTGTGGATGATGGGAGGAGAGTATCCTACCGAAAGTCAATGGCGAGGAGAGGGGTTCCTCACTCGTGTGACAGATGATGAATGTAAATTGCGAGGATTCTCTCCACCACCTTCATTGGTTGCCCATGTGACGGCATGTTGTGAATGTAAAAGTGATGTTAAGGATGGCAAAAACCGACTAGATCGACCTGATGAGTACGATGACTTGGTCGATGTTGCTCGTCTACATCCTAAAATGTCGAATGTGTGTATGGTCCGTTTCGTCCCCATCCGCATCGAAGTCTTGCGAGGAGGGCCAAGTACACGTCTTCCTGGGTTTCCGCAACGTTTTGAGTGGTCTCGTAATGCTAGTAATAACAATTGGGGTGTTAGATCCATTTTGCCATATTCTAAGACATCCAGAAAACCAGCACTGACCTTTCAAGACATGACAATCGCCATCGTGGGAACACATGGAGCAGGTAAATGCACAATTGGAACTATTTTGGCTAAACTATTGGGCTGTTCTTTTCATCAGGAGCTTGGTGAGGTCTTGAGGGATCAAGATGCCCTCGTCGCAGGTGGACATCTGCATGGTGATGGTAGTTCAGCAACTCCTAGTGTTGATGAACATCAAGATTGGGACGATCGAATTTTCGCAAAAGAGTGTGAACGTGATCAAGAAAGTTCAGGCTCTCGAGTGGTTGAAACTTGGCATGTCGGGAACTTTGCTTGGTATAAATTGCGACAGAAGCAAAAGTATGGTCATAATGCAGCTGTTGATACGAATCGATACAAAAATGCCATTGCAAAGCATCAAAAGAAAAATCTGGTGGTGCTGGTTCAGCTCACTCTAGATTCTTCTTCGGTCACTATACGAAGGCGAGGTCGACATTCTACTATGAGAAAGCGTTTGCCAATGCAAGATGAGGAAAAGGAATGCGAATCTTTGTATCAAGCTCTTCAAGAAGACAATGGTGAGTTTGTCAAAGATGTGGCTGAGTCTTTTGGTCTACCTATATTGCAAATCGACAATAGAAAAGATGGACGAGAAGCAATGAATGAAGTATTGGGCGAAATTCTTTTGTTTGTGCAACAGAATTACTACAGGCGGGTAGTTGATTCTTCCTAATAATTTCTATTGAGTAAATCTCAGCAGGAATTTCAATTGGCAAATGATTATCTCGTGGTATTGTAATAACTCATCGCTAGACAAATATGAAAGTTATCTATAACAAAAGTGATCATCTATGTATGTATGTTGCTCTGGATAACTCGTTGTTCTGTTTCATATCATCAGATACATGTCAAAAATTATTATCGTTCCTATCTTTGAAAGTCAGTCACTAACGTTTTGGTTCATCGATTCTAGATCTGTCTCGGTTCCATTCGTATATACCTCCACGTTGATTAAACATATTATGATCAAAGCCGGCTTGGTTCAAAGCTCGCTCCACACCAACTTCAAGAATTGATTCAGAAGGTACCTTTCCATTACCAGAGCAGTCCAGAAACCTAAGTTCTTCGTCCAACAACAAATATGAATTCTGCATAACATCGTTTGGCTCGGGAATGAGCATGGGCTGCTCTGAATGTCGCTTGCAAAAGGCGTCAAATTTGTCACGTGATACGCGTAACTGTGTAGCATCCCTCAAGTCATGACCCCCTGCATTTTCTCCATTCAGGACAAGCACTTGAAAGGCTTTCCAACGGTAAGGATCCAACTGCGTTACATATTTGTTCATATCTTCTGAATGGTTGAGATTGCAAACCACGGTATTCATTTTGAACAGGATATCATGCTGGCTACAGAGGTCGCGAACTTGCAAGGCACGACTGATGTGCTGGTTCTTACTCTCCTCCCCATTACCTCTGCCAATAGCTGCGTTCGTGGCAGGGTCAAAGCTATCAATGCTCACTCCAATGATGTCAACATATGCTCCATAGCGCTGCATCCAATCGGATTTGATCAGTGAGCCGTTAGAAATGATTGATACTGCCATGCCACACTCTTCTTGGGCATACTGACAGAGCTCCCCGAGCAACTCAGGATTTAGGAAAGGCTCTCCACCTGCAAAGTTGATTTTCTCCGTTCCTGAATGTTGAAGGAGTTGCAAACCCAACTTAGCTTTGCCCAGTCCCAACTTGTTGTTATTGAGTTGTGTGTGGAAGCAAAACTTGCAATTGTAATTACATTCCCTTGAGATAAAGTAGTTGACACTCTTCACACGATTTGCAATGGACGCAGGAGGTGTATATGCAAACACTAGAGTCGCTGGAAATAAAATACACGCGAGCTTCATTTTTCTGCGGTACACTGTTGAAACCTGGGACATAATATGAATGAAAGAATGATAACAAAGCATGACCGTGAAGTGAGAAATAACTGCCTGAACTGCCACCAGAAGTACATCATCATGGATTTTCTTGTTTCAACCATCAAGGAGTTTGTTTGAAAAGTCAAGTTCTGTCCCCTGGGTATATTTGGCTGTAGACTTGACTACAAGAAATTAAAGTGCTGTTTGCTCGTACAATCTGAATACAATGACATGTGTTTATTCCCTCACTAACCATAATATTTGGAGCAATGCCACAACACAGCATAGAACAGACAACAAATGCAACAGACTGGATGAGATTTATAATCTCGTCGCCCAAGGTTACCATCAGGATCAATCACAGCAATGACGAGTGGACAGTGGAACGAGCATGCAAAAGAGACCGACCGTGCCCAAATGGAAACGAGGATTCGATGGCCTTTTTATACACACACATAAGTACTCACACTAGAGAGGATGTAGATACCAGCACGCAGGTCAAACAACAACTGTGGATGGGCTTGTGGAGAGGTTGATGTAATTGTTGAGAAGAGAAAATGAGCGGTTATGGCGGCTGGGTTCATGAATACATTGGGGGCAAAGCTGCGCTAAGCGAGCCTGTATCCTGTATTGCTATGCTTCCTAAATTATCGGACTGGATGGCGTCGGGGTGGGGGATCGTCGTCACTACTTCTTTTTCTATTCGCACCCAGTTCACCTTTCACCTTCGTTCCTCATCGCATCCTCCTTCTATGCTGCCTCGGATTGCCACAAACATATTTCTAATTATTTATCGAGCATCCGCTGGCTCATTGGCTTCTGGATTCATCAGCAATCACTGCAAATCGCGGCAACATCACATACAGATGCATCGAATTCAGGATACACGCGTATCTAACACTAACGACGAACAATTTCGTATAGGATACGCATCTGACATAGAAGGGCACTGGGACTACTTCCTCGATTATGTCTCGGGTAGCAATGTCATAGATTGGGAATCCATACCAAATCAATGCCCTTGCAACAATTACAACTTTTATCGGTTGACATTACGGCCGAATACACATTTTATCTATGGAGGAGACAGTGTTGACAAAGGACCGGGAGATATTCGATTCACACGAGCTCTTGTGGATTTGAAAAAAAGGTATCCCAGCCGCGTACATTTGCTGGTTGGTAATCGAGATTTGAACAAGTTGCGATTCCAAACGGAATTAGGTGATTACGAGATGAGTTTGCCGCTCGATGAAATCCAAAAGCCATTTTGGGATAAAAATGCCTTGAGTTACAGGGAGTATTTAGAGAAACAGAGTGGTGAAAAGCCGGTTGAGAAAAGGAATACTAAGGTTAATAAGTTGAAATGGATGCTAGATCATACCTTGGGATGCCCAACGACTTTTGAATTCCGTCGACAAGAGATTAGGATATTGAAACAGATTTATGGTCAATATCCCATCAACTATGAGTCAGGCATTGATCTGAGCGCCACAGTTATTGATGATTTCGAGGTAGACACAAGCGTTATAGTGACAGATGAGCAAGTTGTGGAGAGTTTTGAACATGAAATCAATTGTGAAATGGGTTCACTCTGGCAGTATCTGAAACATGCAAACATTGCAGTCACTATTGGCAATACAATATTTGTTCACGGAGCAATAGATGCGCTTACCATGAAGTATGTGCCTCTGTTGGACTCGAAATTTGAACTACCCACTGAAGTTCCCAAGTCAATATCAACAATGTTATCTCCGTCGTCTAATGAATCGACAATAAATAATGGAACAATGATAGAGAATGTGCATGAATGGGTTGAATCGCTCAATAACTATCTACAGCGTGGTCTTGAGGATTTCAGAGCCCGTCCAAACTGGAACCCTGATCGATCATCTCGTGGTGGGGAAGCTTTATTAGCCATACAAAATCGACCTTCTATGTGGGGACGTTCAGTCGTTTGCAATTCCTACGGAGATGGCGGTGTCATTGCCACTGTAAATTCGGAGGTAGAACAAGTAAATGCATTAAAAGATTCAATTGAAGGTTCGAATCCGTTGTCATTTGAAGGCACTGCTAGTAATGCTTTTGATCCGGAACCAGCTAAATGGTTGTTAGATCATCAAATACGGCGTATAGTGGTGGGTCATAAACCAACTGGTGATTGTCCCTCTGTTTTATCGGCATCATATACAGGAGTAGAAATTGTGTCTGCAGATATCTCATATTCTCGTCGTAAGGAACTCGACAATACAGTCTGTTTATATGGGGAATGTCGTGGCGCGGCCATTTCGCTAATTGAGATAGTAGGATCAGAACATTCCAACTGGTTAGAAATGTCAGGTAACTTGGCGTGTGGTAGACCATACTCCAATAGATTTCCGATGCTCTATCCAGACAGCATTAAAAATGAGGCAAGTGATATCGGCGATACGAACCTGGGAAAGCAACTGCCGGACGGTTGGTGGGTTAAAGCAGCTATTTCGACAGAGCAATATCATTTATGTAGAGGATCAGGGAGATCTGTTGAATATGAACTTCGTTTGTCAGAAGATGTGAGGAGACAGTTAAATGATATTCCATGTACATAATGTATAGCAATTGTCTCTAAAGTCTCAAATAGTCTATGGTAAGACCAAGTCACGATGCAATTCATGCCTCACGTTGTCCCCATCCGGTCAGAGATGAACGCAGTGTGCTGCCAATTCGTACCGATTTCTTGCTCGGAAGTAAATCCTCACTGTTTGCAACTGATTCCAATGATCTACTTCTCAATAAATATGAGTTTCTTAGCCTTGAGTTTCTCCCACCTCTAGCCAGACAAAGCTCAGATCGGAGAACTTCAAAGATGAATTCCATCGTAGGTCGATTTTTATGAGAATTGTCAAAACACTTTCGGAGCACATCTTGAATTGACAGTGGCCACTCTGGGTTAATTTTGGGGCGCTCACCTGAGAACACTGAAAGATAAAGTCTTAGATAGTACAAGTCAACATTTGCAAAAATTGGTTCTTGCTATCACTTACCAACGTAATCTACCAGTGCAGCCTTACTAGTTATGGAAGCAAATGGTTTTTGAAGAGCCAGTACTTCCCACATCAAAATACCGAAGGCGTACACATCTGCTTTGAGATTGTAAGATGACCCATAATTCATTACCTCAGGAGCCATATACCGTGGTGATCCTGCTAATGACATTTTAAACGAATCGTTATAAGGATCGCCATCGGGCGGCATCATCCTAGCTAGTCCAAGGTCAAATAATTTGGCATCACCACGAAGATCAAACCCTATGTTTGCTGGCTTCAAGTCACGAAAGATTATATTCTTCCCATGCAGGTAAACGAATGCTGCTGCAATCTGTAGGAATACCTCAAGTTGTTCTTCAATCAAACTATTTTCACTAGTATCACTTTTCCTTCTGGTAAAAGACTTCAGTAAAGCGCCGCTACCATTATTGCCCTTTTTCCATTTTGCAATACGGTGTTCCAAAGTCCCGTCCAATCTATCAATGATCAAAAAGTAATCTTTGGCACTTTGTCCAATTCCAGTATTACCGAATGATGTCCCGCGAAGCTTTATGATGTTTGGGTGTTGAATAATCGATAAGAACTCAGCTTCTTGCACCAAATCACTTGCAAATTGGGCATACTCCTCTGGTTTGTATTTGTCCATCAGGTCTGGCTTTAGATGTTTTATTGCATATCTTGATCGGTTTGTATTTCGGTATCTTACACGATCATTCATATCGCTTCTCATATCCAACTCAGTTTTGCTGATAGAATGCATAAGTGACTTATTCTTGAGACGAAAAGATTTCACTTTATACACATGGGAAAACTCTCCACTACCAAGTCTTTTACCCACTACAATCTCTTCAGTTTTGAATGGTGCCACGGGAAGTCTGTCATCGTAATCTTTCAATAGAGACTCAGATAGTACACTCTGCGTAAGACTCTCGTGGAAACGGTCTGTCACACCAGATGCAGCCATGGATGCCATCTGCTGATAAGATTCGCCATGGGAACCCAAGGAGTTCAAAGTGAGGAAAGTGAACATGGAAGAGCTTTGCCGAATTGGAGCTATTTCTCCAGGCAGACTCAAATCATCTGGGTTGATGGATGATGTTGAGGAAGCTTGCCTCTCGATCATCTTACTTTCCGCGTCATCTGTCTCTTCCAGTCCGCAGCCATGGCCATTGTCTTGAATACAAAATGATGCTCGGATGATATCGGTTGTGTCAAATCTCATATTTGTTAAATCAAGCCTGTTAACAACCCGTAATGAAGAGCCAGATATTAGATATTTCTTGCTTTGCTGCTTGTTGTTTTTGCTGGCAGCTGGCAGCGCGGCCGCCCAAGTAAGCCAGCCCAGCAGAGACAGCAGACAGCAGGTCGTCATGCATTGTGCGGGCATTTTTTTCATGCTAGTGCTCTAAGGGAAAAAAAGGAAAAAAGAGGAGGAA
>JALLPH010000840.1:0-14202 GCA_036939855.1 Cyclotella choctawhatcheeana
CAAAATATGTGTGGTCCCACAGAGAACACTTAGAATTCTTCGATGGATCATATCTCGCCGGCAATCCACAAATCTGGGCTGGACAGCAACTAGGACTTGCTTGCGTTACACACCTAGGACAGCACATTCTGTGCTCCTACAGGAAAACTGCATACAACCACGATAACGAATCCATTGCGGGTTCGATTCAGTCACACGAAACAATGCAACTGGAGGGAAACATTTCAGGTAAATTTGGGGGCAACGCCCACTAGATAGACACTCTAACATAAGGTAAGGACGACGTATGGTAGATGGTAGCCGGTAGCTAGCCGGCGGTGGGCGGTGGCAAGATATTATTATCTCAAGATAAACGAAACACGAAACGAGTCATAGATCCAATGGTCACATCATTTAGTAGTCTCGAAGTTGAAATACCCAGCAGTAGACCGCAGAACCCATACGGCAACGGCAGCCAGAATGGATCTGCATCGAATGCCAGACTCTATTTCATGCTATGTCTCATATTCTTTACAATCTACGGCCTATTCAACATGATAGGTCCCGGAGACTCTACTGGCACGGCAGGGTCGGATGCATCAGGCGGTTGGGGCATAGAACATAATCACGCCATTGAACACCACGAGACAACATTTGTAACAGCTCCACATAAAGATAGTACAAGTAGCGGTTACTACGCACCATATTATCCTGCATTAAACACCAAAGGCTATGAATTCACCGAAGAGGATTTTATGCAGGCTCTCGTTCCCATAGTCAGTGTCCCATCACATGCACGTCCAGAATACGATAAGTACCAAAAATACGAGAAAGAACTGTTCGATCCAGCAGACTTACTCACGGATAAAAATACACCCCATGGAATGGCATATGATTTCATTATGAATCGCGATACACGCAATTTGAAACCGGAGGACCCACAATTGATCCAACGTTATGTCGTTACTCTATTGTTCTATGCCACAGGAGGACACGATGATAATGATTCAGTTGAAACATTACGTGGAGGATGGGATTCAGACATGGCTCACTTTTTGACAGGATTGCATGAATGCCATTGGGTAAAAAAGAGTTTAGGTGATGCATTTTGGGAATTGCTGAGTATGGAAGATGGGGACGATAGTAAGGTAGGGATTACTCGATGTAATGATGAGATGGAAGTTACTGAAATTCGATTAGGTAAGTCAACCACATCGTTTCTTTCCGTAATTGAATACATTGTTCTCATCTTGTATGTCTCGTCGTGATTTCGTGGAATAAGCCAATCTAAATCTTGTGGGCTTTATACCCGATGAAATCAAATGGCTGAGCGGTTTGCAATCCCTTGATGTTCAAAATAATCACATTGTAAGCAAATTCATTTTTTTATATCGTTGGTGAAACATCAAATGATTCTTGATTACTGAACCTTACTTCATCTGTTCAGGCGGGTCCCATTCCAGAGTCGTTAGGAGAATTGGATGAGTTGAAATATCTTTCTCTTGATGGTAACAATTTCAGTGGGACAATACCAGATGTCTTCGATGATTTGACAAATCTTGGTAAGAATTTTTCTAGACGACTCATTAAACTTGATGCATAGCAGTAATAACTCATGAAAACCGATTTCATTATTTCTGAAAAGAACGTGCGTACCTAAACTTTAATGATTTCAATGGTGCCATGCCTCCATCTCTGTGTACGCTACGACATGAGGCATCATTAGTAGATTTATGGTCAGATTGTGGAGGGTATCCTATAACATGCACGTGCTGCACCGTTTGCTGTGACTTCGTCGCCGAATGTGACGCTATGGAAAGTCAGAACGGAGATTAGTTCAAGATAGAAAAAAATGACAATTCACAAAAATCATACATTTTCATCAGTTGAATAGTGCGTTACTTAGTAACTAATTTTGGATTGAGTTGTCACTGATCAATCCATGTACAATGACAATGCTTTCTTCAAATATGAATTTGCTTCACCGATTGCTTTTCTTGCCTGTTCTAAATTAGTCCCATCTTCATTCAAGATCTTGTCATCATCTTTTGCAAAATTGTTAATGGAGTCAAAGTCAGAAACACCAGCGGTGTATGATAATGAAGTAGCTCTGGCCAATTCCTGCGAGAAAGATTCTACCGCCGAAAAGTATTCATCTAAGTTGTCAGGATCGACCACGTCCACAATACTCTTTCTTAATAATCGCTTCTCTATCCCAACCATTGGACCTTTTCCGGTAGCACCAATATAATCTCTAACAATCTTATTTGTTCGTTTGCAACTCACCACTGAAGTCGATTTATCAAATAATGCAAACTCAGATGCCTTCTCTAGGTAAATAAATTTAAGGCGCCATTATGCTGAGATGTGGAGCAATTGATCAGAACGAGCAATAATATAACGGCAAGCAAAAAAGAGTACCCACCCAACAATTTTTCCTTGTTCTTCGCTTCCAATAGTTCTCGCGGGACATCAGCATAGGTACAATCGACCGTGGCCCTCTCCCAATTATCTAGTAGAGATGTCAATACCTCAGTTGCCTCTTTTAGAAGAGACATATCTGATTGCGTATGTGTTTCTTGAGCATGGCATACTGGTGGTGCGTATGGCAGCGTAGCGATAGCGGTTACAGATGTCACAGCTTTGGCAAGAGAATTTCTTCGCGAGTGCAAATGATGCGTGTCGATGCTGTATGGCAAGCATGATGTCATGCTGCAGCAAATTATTATCATTCGATGGATCTTCAGATTCATGATGCCATGAGATTGCAGAGATCTGCAGAGATGTGAGATGTTGTGAGGTGTTGAGCTGTGAGCTACGAGGGGTGAATAAATTAGGGGATAGCTACCTCACTGTGCAGACTTGAGTAGTTTAGTATTCTAATTAAAATTCGTCGATATTCTCTGTAGCCCTCTAAAACAAAATAAAACTCAACACTACCTAGCCCCATCACAGCAAGCACAAGCCAGCAACTCCTCCATCTTTCACCGCCTTTCACCTTCAACCGAGCTTGCTAGATAGTGCTAGTTCATGCATAACATATCAACACACTCAATCCAGTTCGCTGTATCTCTGCCACCTCAATCTATCATAACACAATAATTATCCTTCTGGTCTGCCGCGATATGTTGTTCGAAGAAGACAGCAACAAGGAACAGCCCGCTCTGGCCCCAATCTCATCACTCCCACTCGGAATCTACCCACCATCAGCCTATCCGCCGCCATCTTACTTTGAATCATCCTCCCTCCCCCTCCCAGCTCTAATCATCCCATCTCAACGAACGAGTGAAATACAGAAGCTGTTGAAAGAGGTGATATTCAAAGAAGTAAAAAGAAAGAGCGTTTATCCAGTAGAAGTAGGGATAGACTATTCACCACATGATGTTTCTGAAAGGAAGTACGACCCTAAGAAGGAGAGAAAGATCGTTCTTATTCGTCTGGGCGATCCACTCAATACAGATGACACAACCCCTCTCAATGATCCTGTATTTGTTGATCCACGTGTGAAAGCCCTTCTTGAATCCGCACTGGACAATGAAGTATCACAGTCAGCAACGGCACCTGTTGGAAAAATGGCAGTGAGGAAATCACACATCAGTCTTCCTGCGTCACCTTACTCATTGATGACTGTCGACCAAGTTCTTCGCCGATTGCTTCCAACGGCGGAAGGAAGCACATCGAATGATACCGACAATCAGGTTGATGAAATCCCATCAAGTTTTGAAATAGCGGGTCATATAGCTCATGTCAATCTCCGTTCTGAGTCCTTACCATATAAGTATCTTATTGGCAAGGCAATTTTGGACAAAAACCCACGTATTCGAGTTGTAGTTAACAAAATTGGCAATATTGAGAATGAATTTCGAACATTTCCCATGGAGATAATTGCTGGTGAGGGATTACATAACGACTCACTAGATGAACTGTGTCAAGGAAAGTCTCAAGGTGAGACCAGGTTTACAGTTGATAAGAATGCTGAGACCGGGATGCAGATTCAAATGAAGATTGGTGAGGAACATCAATCACTCATGGAAGTGCAGTTAAAAGAGCATGGGTGTAGGTTTACACTGGATTTTGCTAGAGTATATTGGAATTCACGTTTGCAGGGCGAACACGGGCGGTTAGTGCAGTATATTGTGCAGGCTGCCAAGTCTTCATCTATGGACGTCAGTGATGGCAAGAAGAGTCAGTGTGTCGTTGCTGACGCAATGGCTGGAGTTGGCCCATTTGCTGTGCCGTTAACATCAGCAAATTCACCTCATTTCAACAACACCCCAATCATCTGTCATGCTAATGATTTGAACCCCATAAGCTACAAGTATCTGCAGATGAATGCCAAGATCAATAGATGCTTTTCGTATCGACTGCAAACGTACAACTTGGACGCACGACAATTCATTCACAAAATGAATGCAGAAAATATTCAAGTAGATCATTTCATCATGAATTTGCCACAAATGGCACCTGAATTTCTAGATGCATTTCGCGGTTGGAAGTTCAATGAGGCATTAGATACACCTATGATTCATGTCCATTGCTTTGACGAGAAAGCACGTACTCCAGAAGATCATATACGTATTGAAAAGAACACCCTACAACGTTGCGAAAGGGCATTAGGATGTCCGGGATGTTTGGTTGATTCAAAGTCTAAGTATAAGATTGAAGTTAGAGTGATTCGTGACGTTGGTCCAAGGAAGAATATGCTGTGTGTAAGCTTTCAATTACCAAGGGAAGTGGAAGACGTAGACAAGTTGAATTGTGCTGAAGAACTGCCAGTAGGAAATAAACGACCAAGAGATACTAGCAATAGTGAAGAGAGTGACGAGTGCAAACGCAGTAAAGAAGGTTAATACACCATTCTATCTTTCCTCTTGATTTCAGCCGCCAAACGTCGACCTTTTCCACCCTACATTCTCTCTTGGCATGTCAAAGAAGTTGATATAAATCCTGCTCTCAGTAACACCGTATGGCTCAAGTGCATCTGTTACACCACTTTGGATTTTACCATTATTTGAAACATTGATTGCACCTGATGAATGAAGATGAAAATATCCTTATGTTAGGTTGCAAGCTGTTGCAAGAAGTATTAAAATAGCAAGCAAATGATGTTGGACTTACCGAGGCTATAAACACAACCCAACGCCAGAGGTTCATCACTGCCTCCAAATACCATGGATGCCTTGTCAGTGATACAAACAGCTACATTATAGTTCGTCCTATTGCATGAGAAGGCACATGGTATCAAAAATGAAACAATGACACAACTACTCACCAACATATGACTCAGGTTTACCTGTAGACGAAGCAACCAACTTTGACAAAGCCTTCAAAATGTCTCCCTTCTTATCACCCAAATCTACGTTCGTCGTTAGAATGAGTGATGGATCTCCCGGCAAGTCACAGTGAGGGTGACGGCCAGTCTCTTGAATGTTCATACTTTGAATTGGTACTGAGAAAGCAATGGATGAAGTAGAGCGTGTGGCGTGCTTTGTGAGAAGTGAACTGGTTTTGAAGGATGTGGTAATCGAAAGAAAGGAGACGAGCAAGAGTAGCAATAATTTCATCGTGATGTCTTTGGGAGATCTCGCTCGATAAAAAAGATTTTGCTCTGTATCTACCTGTATCTACTTACGATGGACCGATGGACCCCATGGCAAACATCGTGTCAACAGGTGTCAACACTAGATAGGTAGATAATCACGCTTTGTTGGCGTGCCTACTTCCTCTAGATAGTACCTACAACTATTCCCCAGACATGGTGTCTTTCTCCTACGTAAGTCAAAGCTTGGTCAACAAAGCATTATTCCAACATAATATTTATGAATAAGGGATTACGTCTATCGGTAAATGAAATGTAAAACATCGGCTGTTACATAAGGACATTTCTGCCCTCCTTCGTCCTTACTTCAGCAGCTATTTCATTCCGATTCTGCAAGCTTCTTGCATCGGGCGACACACCTCTGTCTGCAACAGTATCTATATCAGAACCTTCAACAGACAGCTCTACTTCTTGGACCGCCTCACCAAGTGCTCTAATTTCTTCTATTGCTACGGATTCTTCATCTGCAGTTGTGGCAATTGTTCAAATAGGTCAGAGAAATCATCCAAGAAGCACAAATCACAGAAAATTGAGCGGCTCTTCAACTTACGTTTAGCCCATAGACTCATAATTGCAATGACACGTTCAGTTGAGACTTCCTGTGCCCTTCCAAGACGTTTATTAGCAAGTTTGTGCAACTCTGACTTCAATGTTTTACTTGCAAGATGGCTTTCTTTTGCTTTGATGACTGTTGTATGAGATACTTGGGGCAATGCATCTAGTTTGACTTTGAGCTCTTGTACCAATTTGGGTATTCTTTTCTTTGTAGCAACATTGATTGCAGTTGATATGTCTGTCCGTTTCTCCCAAGCTGATATCAATGTCGATGGTTCAGAAAAACAAAGCCAAACCTTACTCATACGACCAGAGTACAGACACTGCTTACCTGAAAGTGCTTTGGCACGTCTTTTACTGCAATGCCTTTCCAGTTGTATTCCAACACAATGCATGTAAACAAAACTTTCAATACCTTCTAAACGCTGTTCATACTCACTTAACAGCTTCAAAACTCGAGATATCATAATGTTAGCTTGATGATCACGCTTTTTGAGGTATTGCTTAGCTACCTCACCACAGCGGCGTCGCTGTTGGTTCTATTTCGACAAGGGCGTAAAATTACAAATTGCTAAGTCACATGATAATGTCTTACAACTTCAATGGTGATGAACTGAACTCACTTTTGATTCATCAACGTGACCAAGCCATCCTCCTTTATCAGATATCGAAATTCCAACGGCAGACAACACTCGTGTCGACGGAGAGCTGATCCCGTCCCGATCTTGATCCGATAACAATTTGCTACTGAACACGGTAGAGATTGCTGCCCAAAAATTACGCCTAGACCTTGAAATCAAAACTGCGTTGTCACCGCTTTTAACAAAGCACGCAGCCAGTGCCTCTGCTGTCTCCCGGCATCTTACGACATTCTCGCGTAGTGATATTGCAAATTTTCTGACATGGCGCAACTCACGAGAAGTTTCGTCCATTTGGACCTCTGCATCTCTGACACCGGCTGCCTCCAGAACAGCAAGAGCTGTCTCTGCATCCCATCTGCCAACACGTTGCATTGTTAATCGAAGCGCATTTTCTCGTTTGATCTTGCTTTCTGTATGGTGTACACTATCGCCTTGATCAGACCCTAAATCAAGTATTCGCTTTACCAATTCAATCTCAGCATTGTTGGCTTTTAATTCATCCTCTTCATAACGTCTTTCTTTCATAGAAAGAGCTGTGTCCGCGTCAATGCTCAGAGTCTGTCGTAAGGCTGTAGCAGCAGCATTGGCATTTGATGCTTGCTTCATTTCTAGTTTAAGATACCACCATGCCATCCGAGCAGTTCTTAACGGACAGCCCCTGCAAAGCGAAGTGATATAATACTTCAGCATCCTTTCATGCATCATAACTCGAGTTTGGAGCGCTTTTGATTGTGTGGTGCTCAAGCTATACCCACCTTCTAATGTAACTGTATCCGTATCCAAAGTTCTTTCTTCAGTCCCAATTATATGTTTTGTTATATTAGATGTGATAGCTTTGAATGAAGAAGTCCAGTCATTTTGAACATCTCTGCGACTTGTCGAGAGTGAACTTATTTCACTGATTTCCTGCAGTTGGCTTATAGCATCTCTAATAAGAGTGTAATCGAAGTGTTCAGCTCCAGCAGTAAATACACGTGGTCGAAAAGAAACCAAAGCTACTCACCTGTATTCCTTAAAAGCCGGAACAACAGAATTCAGATCAGCATAATATGCATTCATCATGGATCTTAGAGTAGCCAGACTAGGCCTAGCACGATCGATTTTTGCCTTAGCAAGGACCCTTAACCCATCATCTACGGCTGATTTCCGCAATTTACGAAAAGGTTGGTTTTTCTTGCTGGATTTAATCTGATCACCGATGTGAGCCGTCTCCAAGTCTTTTTCAACTGAAAATAGATTGGATAGTGATATGGCGAATTTCTTCCAGCACTGCCCTATGTATGCTTCATCTTTAGTGAGTGAATATACCTTTGTCATAGCAACTGTTGCACATCGAATATGAGATGCGATAAGATCACGTTCTGCCTCCAGTAATTCCGAATGTGTTGCAATAGCCGAAGAGGACATTTGAAAGCCGGCAAAATCATCTTCAATAGAACCAACCGATAGATTATCATTGCAGCCTTTAATTCCTGTCCCTCCCGAGGAACACATTTCAGTAAAACCCAGCTTCTGTCTTGGACGCCCTCTATCACCGTCATTTTCACTTCCAAAACACGTAAATGGACTATCCAAGAAGTTATCAAACATGCACTTGATATCTCCATCGTCTCTATCTCCGAATATGGAGAATAAATTAAAAGGTGAACCCAATCCCGAAGCTCGACATGGATGAACACCCAACCTATTGCCCATTCTCGATGGTTCTTTCAACAATTCACTACGTCGAAATAAAAATGTTTCCACCGCTAGGTAATAGATAGATGATGAATGGATGAAATACAAGGAAAGAATTCAATTATTGATTACGGGGTAAGCAATGACTTACCTTCTGACTCCGAAACATCCCCCCTACCCATCAATATAAGCTCACCATTACCACGTACATTGTTGAATATATCGTAAAGCCAGTTTGCCAATACAGTGTTATCCACCAATTCATTCCTATCCATCTTATCTTCTAAGTACCCAAAAGATATTGATGTTATATTCCCATCTGGGGGTATATTCCTACTGCCTTCACTGATAACCGTGGATCCAGTAGATGCATTATCATCGCCAACCTCATTATACAAGTATAACGCCAGTGATAATAATGGCACCAACATGGCACCGTGGTATTCCGCTCGCAATGCTCGTTCTAACCAAACAAAGTCTTGCAATGAACGTGTTGTAGTAGCCGAGTTATAAGCAGTTAATTGTCTCAATCCATCATCACGCCGGGAGGATGAGGATGGACAACGTACTAAATGTATTTTGTATTTGTATCGTGATTCATCTGTATCGTAGATGGGTGGATCGATGGATACCTCCCATTTAGGTTGGTAGGAGGCCGGGAAATGAGATCGACCGAAGGGACGGGAGAGGGAGGATCGTATTCGATTGTTGGGTTGAGAGTTAAGTATTGGGAATTGCTACTCATATTATTGATGAGTAATAAGTATATTCCCAATAAAAATGGTGAGTGTCAGTAAGAATGCAATTCCAATAAGCTTAGTAAAACCAGAACACTATTATACTAACCTTGCCCCCCCTACTACTACCACCAGGACTGGCACCTGATAAATTGTCCAAACTTTCAATGTACTGTACAGAATTCATGGCAGTACTTGCAGCTGAAACCATACTCCAACCACGTGCAATTGGCATAGCACTGGCATGTGCTGTTGGCATATCAAATAAATCAGTCTGTGCAAGACTTTGCGGTTGCTTCGGTTGATGCAACGTTTGGGATGCATGTGATTGAATATTCGATGAACTGTCTCTACTCAATCCTGCACCACTGCCAGGGCTCACTGTGCCATTATTGCCTGGACTTGACGTTCCTCCATTTTTGATACTGTTGACACGTTGCATGTGTGATAATTGTCGTTTCTGTAAGGCATTCGTCTTTTTCGTCTTATCGTGATCAAACAGGTCGGAGATGGAAGAGGATTGGGTGGACGATGTGGTAGTAACTGTTTGAGATGATATTTTGGAGGCATTGTTTTGCGAAGGTGGGGGCATTGATAGGGGTTTAGATGATTCGATGAGTGGTTGTGTTATTGGCGCTTCTTGCTCGTGTGAAGCAGCAGTAACAGTTGTGTCATTGACGTTCGCCTTGGTCTTCTTTTTCCGACCGAATTTGCCCTTGCCCTCTCTTGTGGATGATGAGTCAGTGGCATTGATTTGTAGAAGAGTTTCATTGGATGGCTCATTGTTTTCAGATGCGGCTGCTGATTTGGAAACCTTTTTCTTGCGCAGGAATGGCATTGTTAATATCTGTTGTGGATGAAAGTAATTAAGGCATCTCTTAGATCTTGCTCATCATTCAATAAGGTTGCCGTCTCCTCGTGTCATTGAGAAGAAGTCTTCTGATTATCCAGTAAATAACATGATTGTGTTATGCTTACACGGTGAAAGACGGGGAGACGGGGAGACGGGAGACGGGACAACACAAATATTATTATCATCACACGGGACTTCGACTCTTGTAAAAATCGGGCGCGGGAGACCGTTTGGATGCAGATTTTCCTCCCTTCTTCCAACAAATTCAAAGATAAGAGTATCTTTTGGGTTTGAAAATTTGAACTGTTGACGCCAACACTGTAAGGGGGTGTGTTGTGTCGTCGTAGTTACCCCATTGCATCGATCATCATCAGTGTGTGTACAATGGGGCTGTGGTCTTTCCATTGCACAGTAAAAATAGTTGATGAGTGGTTCACACAAGTAATGAATCGTTTATTGAGTTTAACATTTAGTAGCTTGACCAAGAAAAGTGCATTAGATAGTTGCATAACACTATACCCCCACACCATGGCAAAGCAAAGGTTCAATATATGCATATGCAGATCAATACTCCTGATCTCAACATTAGTCTTCTATTGCAATGGACAGCATACCCCAAAGAAATGTCCCATAAGATCATTAACACCCACTACCAGATCAACTATCAGTTCATGGTCAGATCTCAAACACATTATAGAATCGTCAGCGACGGATGTTGTGGTACTACCATCGTTTCAAATAGAAAAAATAGAAAACGAACCTCCAATCCAAATTCATTCCGCGGTATCTATATCATGTGTGAGTCGAGGAGCATGCATTCTTTCATCTAATAATGGAGGATCATTTCTAGAAGTTAGTGGAGGAAATGCTGAATTAACAATTGTGGGGTTGACGTTTAGAGGTGCTACCGATAGCGCTGTTGTAATTCGAAAGGATACTGCTTCATCGATCAATGGGGTGCAATTGATTTGTGATTCTAATTTCATAGGGTAAGGGTATTTTTTCTCGCAATGCAGTACACATTCTTTGATCGAATGTATTACACTAAATATTATTGACAACTAACAGGAATCAAGGCCATATTGGCGCAGCAATCAGAGCATATCCCCAAACGAAAACACTAATAGAATCATGTACATTTTCTCAAAATTTATCATTTAGTGGCACAGGAAGCAGCAATGCTTATGGTGCTGGAGGAGGTGCTATATACAATGAAGGAGATATGAGTGTTAGATATTCTACGTTCGACGATAACTCGTCTCAGGTATGTTTTTTTTTCTTAACAGAATCTAACAACATGATTATTCATGATAACTTCAAATGTATGAGATTTTTCTCACACTTAATCTATTGTTACCCTGCGTTGAAGATTGGAGTGATCTACACTGGTCAGACATCAAAGCTGTTTCTCTCTCAAAATACATTTATGCTTGGAGATAACCAATTTGATTCTGCGTCGATATATGTCTTTGCCAGTGACTCTGACGACTACATAGACGGGGGTGGAAATAGAGGATACGATGAATATTTTGATAATGGAAAGGTTATAACTTACTGCAGGGGTGTATATGTCAATAATGAAGATGAATGTATGGCATTTGCGAAGGAACCTCTGCACCAGTTTGAGCTAGATATGATTGAACTCAATGAGGCAATGCCGTCTCAAACTAAATGTACCAATCTGAAGGGTGTATTTCGTAACCATTTGGGTGATCTCAAGCGATGTCTGTGGCTCCTGAATGATACGAGACGAAGTTTGAACTGCAATGGCTTAACTGAGCTTGGACGAATGTGTAAGAAAGCTTGTTTGGAAGACTGTAGTTTGCCGTTAACTTCTGACAAATCAGATGGTGCAAAGCATACAATAAATAGACGCAAGAAAAAGAAAAAGAAGATGAAGATAATTAAGAAGAGAATGCGTGAGCGGGAAGAAAAGCTGAGGCAGGCACAGTCCGATTCTCCAACAAAAGTACCAACTAGTGAACCAACGCACCGTCTGTCACCCAGTCCTACACCTCGCCCTTCATCTATTCCTACACCGAGTCCTTCAGATATTCCCAGCCAAAAGACTCGAACTGATAAACCTTCGAAGAAATCAAAATCACATGACAATATTGTTCAGCACACTGACTCTAACATTGTCTTTTATGTTATCGGTGATGCGCCCTACAAAGTCAGCGAATTAGACCCAAAAACAGGATTTCCTGGTCAAGTGCGAGGAATACCCAATGACGCGGAGTTTGTGGTGCACGTAGGTGATATTTTGTCAGCAAAAGAAAGTGAATGCCACCTCACGTGGTATCAACAAGGTAAGATGCAAAAGATTTGATTTATACAACAGCACGTATGTTATATCATTGGACTAATTAAATATACTGGTATCAAGTTTCTTATATACTAAAATCATCCTATGCGCCTGTGTTTATTACTCCCGGTGATAATGACTGGCTCGGTAAGTGAATACTTTGACTCCCATTTCTCATTTCTCTAGAAGCAAGCTATTTATCTAAAGTCTCATTCCTTAGATTGCGAGCCGTACATAGGAGCTCAGGTAGCGTTAAATCAATGGAAAAATACATTTGATTTTTTCCATTCTTCCTGGTCGCCGCACAAATTCGATGTTCACCATCAACCTTCGATACAAGAAAACATGTCATTCGTTCACAAGCGTGTGCTGTTCCTTATAGTACACCTAGTCAGTGATTATTACGACATCGAAAGTGAGAGGCAGTTGAGACACAGCAGCCAATTAGCTTGGGCAAATGATCTTATAGAGGAGCATAAGTCCAGCATTGACGCTATTGTCATTATAGGACATTCACCCCCATCCACATTGAACAGGGACTTCTTCTCTGCAAGGTATGGTGGCATATCTACAACAATTGAGAAACTTGATATCCCAGTTGTTTACATACATGGCAGTGGGCACAAGTTTGTCGAGGAACAGAGGTTCAATTCGCTGGATAATTTCTTAAGGATACAAGTGCCTGGCAGGCAAGCTAATCCGGTGCGCGTCTCATTCGACAAGTCGAAGAGGTTTTACTTTGACTTCAATGATGATTCAATTGTTACGGAGTGCTGTTTAGATGGATGGCCAGGGACTACTTAGTTATCGGAGGTTATGGGACTAATTTACAATAATTTTAACATTACAGTGAAGTCTGCCCATCACGAAATACAATATCTGCTCCCACTTTTGTCTATTACATGAAAGTTACTGCAGTTACTTTGTTCCTCGACCCGATTTCCAGTGGACAGCAGAAATCAGCAAGTCAGCAAGCAGGAGTCCGCTTTGTAAAGGGGTGCCCCTCACCACTCCTAATATGATGTGAACACTTTCCCCCTTTTACAGCATCGCCACCTTTGCTTCGTCAATTCGCTTCTCCAAATCATCTTCCATCTCATCTAACTGCTCCCCCATTTTCTTGAACTGGCAGCACTTAGCTTTGGCCCGGCCGAGTTCTCTACTGCAATAGGTACAATAATGCTTGGTGTCATGACACTGTTTTCGAAAGGCGTAATAACTAATTAGCTCACATATATTTATTTGAAAATGTGAAAATATAAATCACTACTCACATTCTTCCAAAAGAACGGAAGCCAAGCAATAGGAAAACACAGCACCAACAATACACATACCCAAAAACAAGTGCTCGTTCCAAAAGCCTCTACTACTGTAGTTTCACAGGTTGTATTGCAATATTTGCATGTAACACAAACTGGTTTATTCGAGGTGCGCAAAACATCATAGCTTTGAGGTGCTGAAATTCTAACTGTTTTTACCGGAGGCGATGCAGAGGTTGGTGCATCTGAGGTGGAATGGTCGGAAGGTTCATATTCTAGGCGATGAGGTGCGTTTTCTATCGCTTCTTTAACGTTGTCGGTTAAGGGGCTAGATACACCAGTGTCAATATTGCCTTCGTCTCCCCCGTCGGTCAGGAGTGGCTCTGTAAGAGAGATCTCCGGCATCGTATTTCCTTTTCTTTTCAAGATATTACATCCAATAGGGAGGGTGCAAGAAGATGATAGGAAAGTGAAAGTGGCGATAGAGTGGCATAAGTGCTGGGTGCTGGCAAGTGGCAAGTGGGTTAGGTAAGGCTGTGATTTAGCTTTTTACAGTTTTTGGTTTTTTCAGGAGCACGATTAGATTTTTTCACGACT
>JALLPH010000841.1:0-14189 GCA_036939855.1 Cyclotella choctawhatcheeana
TTCCCCAACATACAAACTCCGTCCCCAGCCCCCCTCTCTCATATTCAATCGAATCCGAATTTCTAATTCAAAAGGCACATCATACTCTCTATAAATCACATCCACCCGAATTATTTCCTAATTAATATAAAATTCTGTACGATTGTGATCCCCGGTCTGTAATTTTCTTCGTTCAAGTCCGACTAAATCTAGTAAAATTATGTTTCATTTTCGGAACGAATTCAGAGTGAGATTCCTTGTGAACGCGACATTACTACTTGTTTGCTTCTGCAACTGCACTTCTGGAGAATACCTTTTTCATTGGTACTACGTTGGATATGAAAGGCTCTGGGATCTGAATGAAATGCCATGTCACGAGTGATCTCTTGCCCAATGCCTGTATCTTGTAATACTACTAGAGTCGGCATTAGCATGTTCTTGTGATTCACTGTTGTTCTTACTTCACAGTTTGGTGCGTGCAGTTGTGTTGGATAGATTTACATAGCAAATCTTCAACATCAGTAACATCTACTGTAATAATACTGTTTGCACGCGCTTTGGACCAGGTGCAATTATTGTGGTGGTGAATCCTCGTCCGATAGAGATGGCTTTTAGATCTGATTCCAGTCGTATTCTTATTCTCAATTACGACGGCGGACGGCGGTCTAGTTCTAGTTGATCAATGTTCCCAACGACTCCTTTTGACCTCCGTTCCATTCGATAAGAGTTCTGATAAAATGTCGGGCTTCATTTTCGCTGAGGCGACAATCCACCTTCTTCAATCTAATATTTGTCAATCCAAATGTAAGGGCTGACTCTGTGACGCCGCTGGAAATGTGGGAACAATCGGTGACAATATATGCCTGTTATAAACACTTTTCCGAAAAGAGCCAGTGTATAGTTTCCCTTCGATTGAAGATCGAATCCAATGTTGTTAGCGATGCACAGGATACTTTAATTATTCCAGAATACTTCTCATCCCGTACACTTACTGAAACTGTTTTGAAAGGGGGATTTCCCCATGACGGCTGTTTGGATCTGAGTATATCCAAACGCTTTACGATTAATACTTTCTTTGAAGTAAAGTGAGGTTGGAAAGCCACAAGGCTACTTGAATACCAGAGAATTGAGAATCCACCATAGAGTACCATTTCGAACTTGGTAACCGACTGAGAGAAATTTGATCCACTAAATCAATCACTGACTCTAACTGATCATTCTCATGCATTGAATATCCTGTGCACAGTTTGAGTTTCAACACCTTGTTGGCTATGTCTTCTTCAGTTACTACTTTCTCAACAGCTGTCCGATCAATAAGAAGTTGTTTGACGCCATCTTTTATCAGGCTATTGGCCAAGCTTGTAACCTCCTCCATTGTATCAGGTATTCCTTGAGGTCATTGACTTGCTACTCCTTGTGGCAAAGTACTCAATGGCGACGGGAAATTTGCCATCAAAATTTCTAAACGTTGCAGACGCTATGTACATATCTCTCATTGTCTCACAAGCAGAGTTGAAAGTGAACGTTGCGCCCATGTTGTTGATATTGTAAGTGATATTGTTTGTCACATGCGCTCCAGCAGATCCGCTTCTCTCACCACGAAAACTATCATGACCTGAAAAATGACATTGAGATTTTTTTCAAGGAGAAAAAGATATGCACGTATTTGCTCATTCTGTCGACATCCAGATGAGGAGACAGTTGACGTCCAGATGAGGAGACAGTCGACGTCCAATGAGGAGACAGTCAACGTCCAGATGATGAGACAGACTAATAATCAATTCTTTTTATTCTTTACCATAATTATTGCCTTACCTTCTTCACGGAATAATGCTAAATCTCTCTTTCCATCGGTACGTAGTGCCGATGTGATGATGTGCTTTTGGTAATCGGTGACAGTGGTATCTGACTCCTGAATGTTGATGATCAGTCGATTGGTATGATTAGGTTTGATATAAAAAATGATTCATTAGAGTGTCTCAGGAATACATCATATGGTCCTAACGCAGCGATGTTATCGGCATCATCATCGTCAGAGACTTCATATGATATGTTGGTGAGTAAGGATGCTTTTTAGACTATGAATGTTTGCTTGATGAGTCCTTATTACTTTATGGTTTTTGATTGAAGATGATACACTCATGTCCGATTGTGTCTTGTTCAGTTATGCAATGAAAAGGCACCTTCCTTGATAACTAGGTACTTCTCAGAGGTATGTATATTAGGTACCTATGCGAGCACCGAGCTCATCAGCCAATTCAAATCAGCATACGTTGCCATTTGCCATTGGATAACGCAATACTGTACGCACTATATTATTCTACGCACGAATCTACACCCATCATGTCACAGAAGACCCACACACCTTTGACGTATGAACGCCATTATCTACACCCTCATCATCTTTGTCCCCGTTGGTGGACTACCGATCCCCCCAGCCGAAGTGGTAACACATTTTGAATCTGTTATGACATGCGAATAACAATTCAAAACAATGTGATATCAAAAACGATATTTGAATCCGACGGGCGGAGATAGGTACTCACAAACCGACTTTATATATTATAATTTTTTCGATTTACTCCTTCAATGCAGTTGTGAATATGCTGTTTAAATTGTATATCAGCTGGCGGAAGTTGTCCCAGAATCCCTTATGTGTGTTACCTGCGGGAATCTGATGCTAGACCCGCGAGTATTAAAATGCGGCCACACATTCTGTGTTGATTGCGCCCTAAGCATGCGGGTGAAATGATTCATCACGAACAAATGTGTAAGTGTAAGGATACCGTAACCAGTATGGTTGAGGGATGTAAGGAAGCAGTTACTGTTTCACGCACGAATGGACCGAAGCCGCATATTATCGATGACGAAGAAACTGTTGTCGATAACAATCCAAAGCAATATCCAAACAACAATGAATTATAGACCATGTGGATTCCAAGGAAGTCAATATGTGATACTGGGATTAGTCTTTCGGCTCTGTTTGATCCAAAACTCTCGCCACTTCATTTCAATATTTACTGGAGACTATTGCTCAAATATCGTTAAGATGAATTTGTGCAGCTACATTATTTTGAGGTAAGTGCTTTACTAATATCTGGGAATGATGCATTATTTTCTCCTAACACGTCCGCTGTCAAGTCATTCCTTGAAAAGTTCTACCTCCTATGCGTGTGCTAATGAGTCAAAAAATTCCTCTCAGTTCCTCGCTTGCTGAATGTGTTGTCCATTCGTGGACAGTACCTCCTTACACGAGTGACGCCGACCAGGATGCAAGTAGGCGTTTCTTCATCCTGCACTACATGTCATTTGCCGAGTTGCGGGATGATGGTTCCTGGAATATCAGAGCAGAAGAAACAGGTAACTTCGCTGCATTCGAAACCGTCATCAATGCCTTGAAGTCCTTCATGGCTAGGTATATTTCCAAGGCCGAAATTGGTTTGAGACCAATTTATCAAAAACCCTGTTATTCCGATGAAGAGGCGTGGATCCTTCTCACAGAACTCGATTATCTTCCCAAGCTTGAATTTAATTTTTTTTCGGAAGAATTTCGCATCCCTCCCAAGAATGAGAATTTGCAAGATGCTCTTGACAGGTGGGAGAAAGAACAGAGGCCACACGAGGCGTTCATGCATGTCCCTAGTGATGATAGGACACCTTCCAGTAATGGGGGAACTTACGCATCTGCAAGTGTAGGATCGATGAGGAGGACGTTCGATCTCTGAATGACATTGAATTATTCAGAAGATACACCAATGAAAATCCCATTATAGCTCAACGTCGCATTTGCTTTTTGGACATTGGTGCGGGATTCAATAGACCCGCATACATTGCTGCCGTTTTGCTTGGCTGGATATCTCATGGCTTAGAATGCAACGTTTCTCGGGCAATCATTGCATCTTCCTCAAAGCCGATACAAGAATCTCGATGTGTTTCTCCACCACGTTGAAGAGGAGGTTCCTTTGAACATATCAGGTTTCTCCGTTATTATGTTGTGGGATAGGGTGAGATACTTTCTCAACGCATTTCACAAACCGATAATGATACACTAATATAGAAATCCTCTGCGAGGGCAATTAATCCTCAAGTGTTTGAGTCATGCCTCAAGAATGTGTACAGAAGTATTAATCATGATGTCATCATGATGGTTAGTTACATGAAAAGAGGAAGAAAAAAATTAGTGAATACTTTGATATTGCCGAAGAAGGTCCGAAATACCAAATCTCTTTCAAGGGCTCACAAATGACGGATAGTTTGCAGTGTTTGCGTGTTAGACAACGCCTTGACTGTCCGTACTATGTCCAAACCGCACCTACGAATAGGTTGATAGATTTCGGGGATCTTGAAGATGAATTTGGCAATATGAGGAGTGATTGGCATAATCACTTGCAAAGTAAACTGGCGACGAGAGGAAAGGATTGAAGAAGTCGCGTATGTCTTATTAAACTGTGTGTCACCCCCGTTTGTTTTATCTGTACTAGAAAGCATCCTCTTTCATTTGGCAAATTCTAGTAGTTTTTGATAGAGGCAAGCTATGTTCTGTGACGTGTTTCCTGCAAATCTGCTGTCAAATATTAAAGAATGTTAAATATCTCGTTGATAAGAGGATGTATCTATTCATCAGTTTCAGTACAATATTTACAGTTTATAAAATATTATCTGCATTTGGAAATTGTCTAAGTACGGGAATTGCGTAATGCATTAAGAGAAAGACAAGGAATTAGAAAAAGACTCCGTGGTCTATAAGGGATGAATTAATTGCTTCTTACACGGCTACGAGTGTTGTATATTCTTTCTCCAATGATATATACTGGATCCAACCTGATAATGATTTATCCAACATACTTTTAAACTGTAACTGTATGCCCGCATCCTTCACGTAGTCTTTAAACCTCTGTTGGTCAATTTGGACGTCTATTTTTGTCTCATTTCGAAGTTCTGCTTTGCGACCCTTTTCTTTGTCGTTCTTAAATGGAAAAATAGATCCTTTCCCAGGCGGTATCAGAGATAGAAATAACGCATGTTTCATAATAAACTAAAACGAAATGCCAGTTCAATCGTCATAGTTGTACTTTTCTCTGCTTCCTGGAATATAGTTGATAAATTTGGTGTGTTTGCAATCTTTCAAACTTGCTTGCCCGCCTGCATGGATAAGGCTTGTTGAAAATATAAGCAATTCCCCTTGTTGGACTTTAAGCTCTTTCACTTCCGAAGCGGGCACCCAAAGATGTCTATCAGAATCACTATGACTGATCCGATGGTGCGACTTCGACACGTAATGGAAACTGTACCCGTCACTACCGCATTTTTCTACGAAAGTAGCCACTACACTGACACCATTCCCATCGGTGTGTAGATTTTGGCGATGTTTTACGTCAAATCTTCTCAAGAACAGGTTGATGTGGTCCACCTCTAGCAGGCGTGTTAATGATTTCCTAGCCTTACCAAAATCAGGATTTGTTTCAAACTTGGTATGAGACAAAATCATTATATTAAAAGCGTTGTGTGCATGATATTCATGAGGGAAGAGTAACTGTTCGAGGAACGTAGTGAGTGGAAATGTTGCTGCATGCATGTATCTGTCTTCCTCGAATGCTTTTGACCTTCGTGATTTCTCAAATCATATTTTGCTACCAAGTCATTCAAACATGTTGGTTCCCCCCTAGTTGTTGTTACGTAATTGTTCAGTGAACACAACACCGGCCACAACAATTCGCGCTGTTGCCCTTTGATGATTGCAATGCCTTCTTCTCGAAAAGCCTTTGACAGACGCCCTCTTTGTTTAATGTATTTTTTAGATTCTGTAGAATGAAGAAATCCGACATAGATGCTTTTCTCTTCACTTGTAATCGCAAGAACATACATCAAGCAGTGAGTGGGTGATCCGTCTCCGTTTTCTATATGCAAACATGATGGATATGGCTTCGTTCTGAAGGGTGTGTATTCAGCCCTATTCTGACAGTGTTTGCATGGAAAATTAACCTCTGTGGAAGTAGAATTTTGATGATGCACCACTTCCAAGTGCCACTCAGAATCCCTAGCACACTTTCTGGCCTATGATTTACGAAGCTCCGAATCGGACAGAAGTCCAGTACGTTCGTGTTGTCCGTTTTTATATCAAGAGCTTTTTCAGCAATCTTACGCACTAAGGCACAAAGAAAAAATAAAATCAGGAATAGTTTAGTAATACAAGATCATAACACAACTAAAACAAACTTACGTGTCAACGGAATTTTGAGTCCATCGGGTCGCGGATTATTATCAGCATAAAAATCTCAAATGCCTGATCAAATGCGGCTCAACTGATCATGTTGTACCCTCGCACGATTTCTCTCTGACTGGCCTTCTTCCTCGGCTATCTTTTGAATTTCTCCTCTAGTCTTCCTCCAGTTAGGCAAAGTGTTACGGTGCAGATTGTATTTAGCATTCACAATAGCGGGGGTAATTTCCCCTCTATCCAGTTCATCTAATATTGATAACTTCTCTCTGTAGGTTAAACTCTTATTATTCTGCTTGCGGTACGAAGACTTGTTCACAGGAGTTTGCGCAGCTTCGGAACTAGGATACATTATCTCATAGTGTTATGATGATTGCGTACCTATCTACAGTTAGGTGGTGTAGTTTGTAGTCTATCCATGGGATGAACAAATTATGCATGTACGGCGGGAATGAACAAAGGAATTATTGATGCGTCGATAAAAAAATAAATGACACATTTCATTGCTATGTGATGTCATCTGTGATGTCATTATGGCTGTGTTAAGTAAATCTGTTCTCTTGCGTGTGCCCCGCCGCATAAGATCCATCATGCCGCAACAGCAACAGAAATGATAGCAAGATAGTGCCATCAGCTTACTTATATTTCTGATCAGATAGAATGCAAAGAAAGAAACCCAGAACCAATTAAAGCAAAGTTGGAAGAAATTCGGCAACTGGTCGCGGCCGCCGAGGGCAAAAACAGATCAAATTGATCAAAAGATTTGGTGCAGTATGAGGCTCCTGCTCCTAACGCGACTGTCAGCATACATCATAATAACACTCCCTCTGACGTATTAACTCATCCTTCACAAATGATGTATTGTGTAACATTTCCTCTAATCCAGCCGCCAACGCCTCAATTTCCTCACTGATCCATGGGCATACATCATCCTGGTTTTGGGAGAACTTTCACAGCACCCTAATTAAGACCAAGATATCTTCTTTTGATTTTACAACACCCAACATTGTGATCTCCGTTATCACCAGAAATCATCACCTCCCGATTCATCGCCGTCGAAAACTCTAACAGGACAATGCTTTTTGATATAAATAAAATAGTGGTGTTCTTCCTCATGGAGGACTAGAGTTTGCTCGTAGATAGGTTGCATTCACGAAAAAAGATAAGTACATATTTGCTCATCCTGTCGAAGTCCAGATGAGGAGGTTTTTGCAAAGGAGGAAAAGGATAAGCAATTTTTTGCTTATCCTGTTGACGTTGAGATGAGAAGACAAGCTATAGCCAGATAGTTCTCTAGTTTGTGTCGATCCATTCCCTTGCCCTGGTTTTACTCCATCCGATGGCCTTGGAGGACTCTGTGTAGAATCTGATTTCTGTCATGATTCTGAGATTAGGTATAAAGTATAGTTAGAGGTTTGATGAATTTGTTTTAATGTCAGTATGACGAACATACAACGTAGAGAAACACACTGTTTTGTTTGAGAGAGATCGACGAGCTTAAGACTAACAGAGGCTCGGTCACCGTAGATGGTGAACTATCGCAAAGCATGCTGAGATTAGATGTTGAGCGGTCAGATGAGCATGTGGAGATTCGCAGCGGCTCGGTCGCTGAGCTAAGTGACCTTTACCCACAATACTTGGTGTGACGAAGCAGACGGGTATTCTAAAACTTATCTCAAGATAGAGGTCTTGACCACTGTAGAAGTGGAATTAGCTTAATCTGATGTACGGACATGTCGTATTAAGGAAGAATTGATCCGGCAGCAGAATGACAAGCAAATGACAGAAGCTTACATTGATGCCTTGTACTACTAGAAAATGTATATCTCCGCTGAATATTGGAAGATACTACACACAACGCCACATCAAACGACATTTACAAACTTAAAAACTGTTGTTGGATTCCCTCCAAGTCTAAATCATCAAAGCCAACCAACCAAAACACATCTGATGACGCCTATGTTTACGGGCATAGGATATCGAAGATTAATCATCACTAGCATACTACACACAATGATGGAACTCTGCCCAATGGATACACACGGACATCCCCATTACCGAGGATCCCTAGTAGCAAGAGCAGAGTCCCACGAGGCAGACAGCTCGCACGATTGTCTCACAGCCAACCATCTGTTGCGACACACACACCTGCTGTTAGAGTAGCATCCATGGCCTAGATAGTTGCCATAAATTACTAACAACATCTGTATTAGTCACCTCATCTGTTGCGTGTTCAACAGTTGTTAGTAATTCGAATATAAACACTTCTATTGTACCCCCATCCGAGCGAGCGTACAAACAATAATGGCCCCCTCCATTATCACTTACGAGGAAGCGAGAGAGATTATCGGCGTACTACCGTCGGTAGCACCACGGCCGAATGCGACCAACCTCCGCAATCTATCCGAACACCTTGAGAGGAAAGTTCAGACAATCCCGGCACCCCAACAATCGCCAGAATACGGCTATCTTGGCATGGTTCAACCAGCCGCCGTTTACGCACTCCGTACGAATACGCCATGGCAAGATTGGGCAGATCCCGGCGCACATCCTGCAGCCGCACCGACTACCGCCGAACAAAACAACATCAGGGCCATCTATGACGCCAATAAAGCCGTCTACGACTCCCAACAAAACGTACGTCGTGCAATCAACCCACTTAACGATGCAATCCCAAATGCGTTTCGCAAACCTGCCGGAAACCAAATGGGCACGAAAGTATTCACCGTGACCGACAGCCCTCGTGCCATTCTTGACGGCCTTCGTGCAAAATATGGTATTTGTTCCCCAAATGAAAAAACAGCGAACAACCAACGATTCGATGAACAGTGCAACCCAAACGATCCCATCGAGATGCTCTTCGACCGCCTCGAAGAATGTCACATCTTCTCCATCCTCAACAAGCCACAATTCACCATCGAACAGCTCATCGACAAGGCCATCATTGCAATTCAACGCACTGGACTCTACGAACGAGCTCTCCTCGAATGGCAAGACTTCGATGAGGCCAACAAAACGTGGGAGCAGTTAAAACTACACTTCGAGGAAGCATACGAATCTCGTCTTGCTTCCGGTCAGGGTACTGCTGCCACCCACGGGTATGTCAACAATGCCGAAGCAGTAGATGACGATGACTCGCTCAGCACCATTCAAGAGAGCCTCCAATCCATTCATCTTGCTAATAATGCAAATTATCAGAGTCTACAAGATCACTTGCAGGCAGCAAGAGCTGAAACTGCCACACTTCGAGCAGAACTACAAGCTGCGCAACAATCGTTCGCCAACCTTACACAAGCCACTACGAGAGCACCTCCAGCAGCCGTGCCTCCAGTAACGTACATCCCTCCCGTTACTGCTCCAGCTCCCATTCCTCCACCCGCATCATATGCTGCACCACAGCAATACCAAGGTTACACGCAACAATCGTATGGAAGAGGACGCGGCCGTAGGAACAACAGAGGAAGGGGACGCAACAACCGTGGATACAACCAAGGATACCAGCAGCCTGCACCAGCTCCATTGCCACCAGCCCCCCAGGCAGGAGGATACATTCCGCCCCCAGCAATCCCCAACGCAGGAAATGTCAACAAACCTGCATTCTCCAACACCACTAAGCACTTTAATAATTGGAATATGTGCTACAGTTGTGGTTGGGACGTACCACATTGGCACAACAGTCAAACATGCCCCTATCGCGTCGATGGACACCAGATCGGATGTACCAGAGAGAATGCACAAGCATATATGAATGCTGGGCATCGTGTAAGCCGCAAAGCGATGCACAAGACGACATTGCCACAGAATCCAGGACCGAATCAGGCCTGACATGGAGGGGCGGCTCTGAATGTACTCACAGTTAATGTTTTAAACAATAAATATGTCAATGATAATAAAAGTACATACAATAAGCCGACCCCCACCCCATCAAAACCTATGCTGAAGCAAAATTATTACAATATACTTAATGAGGAAGACTTTGACGATGACAAGACCGTGGTAACCTCTAATCGCTCGAAGCATGAATGTGATAATGCTACAGCAACAACTGCGTATCTGAGCGAAGATGATCTTTCATCCGACGAAGAAGAATGTGTTGAAAAACCTCCATATTAGACTCAGGAGCGACGGCGCACTTCCTGGTCAAAGGCGCCCCAGTCATTAATAAACAAGCAGCCCAAAATCCCCTCCACATCAAATTGCCCAATGGAGCGATCATCCAATCCACGCATACATGCAACTTAAACATCCCATGGCTCCCGAATAGTATCACAGAAGCACACATTGTTCCTGGGCTATCACACTCATCATTGGAAGCGACAAGAAAATTCTGCGACGCTGGATGCAAAATTGTTATCGATGCAAACGAATGTAAGGTATTCTATCAAGGACAATTGGTACTCACAGGAGTCAGAGACACAACGTCAGGACTTTGGAAAGTCCCAATCACTCCAAAGACAGCGCAAAACAATCGTCCACAGCATCGCAACCCCTCCTCAGATCCAACCCATCATCAAGCAGCGAATCTATATACACTGCCATTCAAGCAACAACAACTCAAGTACATGCATCAATCATTTTTCAGCCCACCCATACCAACATTGATTACGGCGATTAACAATGGACAGTTAGAAGGCATACCATTTATGAAAACACATTTGGTACGAAAATACCTTGCTCCGAGTCCAGCCACGTCGAAAGGCAGAATGAAGCGTCCACGTACTGGCATTAGAAGCACCAGAAAGAACGCCGACAAAGCCATCGACCAACAAGAAGCAGAGCAACAACCTCCTACGCCATTGCCCACCAATGTGAACATTATCCCTGTCGACGATGAAAATGATGAAGCATGCCACGTCTTTTGTTATGCAGCACTTGCCGACAAACACGCCGGTACTATGTACACAGATGCAACAGGCGCATTGCCCGCAGTCACCCTTGATGGAAATCAGTACTATTTCGTCGCATATGCGTACGATCCCAATTATATTTTCGCTATCCCAATTTCGAACCTCCGTGATGACACCATAATCAAAGCATTCGACAACGTGTTCCAAGACCTGAAGTCAAAAGGATTAAAACCAGCATTCAATGTAACGGACAATCAGGCAGCAACGCCAATCAAAGCCTACCTGCAAAAAGAAGAGACATTATGGCAATTTGTCGAGCCAAATAACCATCGAGTTAATGCCGCGGAGCGCGCCATCCAAACTTTCAAGAACCACTTCATCAGTGGCCTATGCACAACCGATTCGGATTGGCCACTGCAACTGTGGGATAATCTCACAGAGCAAGCACTTATAACACTAAACCTGCTGCGTACATCACGAATTGATCCAACAAAATCAGCTTACCATCAAATTCATGGCCACAAATACGACTGGAACGCACATCCCCTCGCGCCACCTGGCACAAAAGCCATAGTATATGAATCGCCCCAAGGGCGAGCATCATGGGGAACGCGTGGATTAGATGCATGGTATTGTGGACCATCATTGGACCATTATCGCAACTCCAAATTTTATGTGCCATCAACGAAAGCATATCGCATTTCTGGATCATACGATTTGTTCCCGCAGCATTGTATACTCCCGACGTTCACCGCGGAGCAACATTGTACTGAAGTATGCACCGAATTATTCGAATCAGTACAGCAATTGAATAAGATACAAAAACGAAAAATCCTACGCAAAATCGCGAAAGCACTTGAAACTCTCGCAGCGGCACCACCACCAAAAGCGGCACCTTCAGAGGGTGAACATGGTACAGAGGGTGCGCCAAGTTCAGAGGGTGATATTCAGGAACCAGTCTTTCAGAGGGTGCAGAATGCCCCTGCAGTAACGACAAGTACCAATCCAACCGATCCGAAACAGGTCAAAAATGCACCAAGAACCCACTTCCGCAATACTCGCGCCAATACACCGGGCCAACTTCCTGCTATTATAAACCCGCACAATGACGGCCCAACGACGCGAAAATCACCGCGCCTCAATGAGATTGACGACGAACCCATTATCACTGTCACCAAACCATCCTCGGACCGCCTGCCGGTATACTCACCAAATATTATCCCGATGCATGCCATCAATCACCTTACATGCCAAGTCTATTCCGACCCAAGCCCCATTTGGTTGCCACACAGTTTCATTTCATCCAGTCCAGTAGACCAACAATCACCTTTTGACGCGGATATAGAACATTTTTGTAATGGCGTCCAGCACCCGGTAACTGGCGAGACCATTACCAAGTACAAAAAACTGATTGCGATCCCGCAAATGAAGGACGTATGGACCACAGCATTTGGTAAAGAATTTGGAAATCTAGCACAAGGCGATGATAAAACCGGAGAGAAAGGAACCAATTCAATTTTTGTAATGTCCCACGAAGAAATTGCAAATATCCCGAAAGGAAGGACCGTAACATACGGGCGAGTTGTCATTGATTACAGGCCACAGAAGGCCGACCCAAATCGTGTTCGTATCACTGCAGGCGGCAACCTCATCAAGGATTACCCAGGCGAACTAACGACACCAACAGCCGATCTCACCACGTCCAAAATAATGTGGAACAGTGTATTGAGTACAGAGGGTGCAAAATTCATGGGAATAGACATCAAAAGCTTCTATCTCACCGTGCCATTGGACCGCTATGAATATATGAAAATGCCACTTGATCTTTTCCCCGAGCACACAATAAAACAATACAACCTCAACCAACACGCAAAGAATGGTTTCGTATAAATACGCAGATGCGTTTATGGCCTACCGCAAGCAGGAGCTCTCGCGAACAAACTACTGCAAGAAAGACTTGCCCCTCATGGTTATTATGAAGTAGCCCATACACCGGGCCTATGGCGACATGTAACCCGCCCGATATCCTTCACATTAGTAGTTGATGATTTTGGAGTGAAATATGTAGGAAAGGAACACGCGCAACACCTGATAGACGTGCTACGAGAACACTACAAGCTCGCAGAAGATTGGGCCGGCGACTTATACTGTGGAATTAAATTGGACTGGGACTACGACAATCGAACGTTAGACATTTCAATCCCAGGGTATATCAAAAAGGTATTGCAACGATTCCAACATAAACCACCAACGAAACCACAACATTGTCCATTCGAACCAAATCCTCGAAAATACGGTAAAGACTCGCAAGATCCATTACCATCAGATGACTCCAAACGGCTCGACCTCGACGGCATCCGCAAAGTACAACAGATAGTTGGAGCAATACTCTTCTACGCACGAGCCGTAGACAACACTCTCTTACCTGGATTGAGTGCCATCGCCAGCGACCAAGTCAATGCCACCGAATTAACCCTCAAAAGATGCGAACAACTTCTCGATTACTGTGCAACGCACCCGGACGCAACCGTGCGATTCCGAGCATCAGATATGGTGCTCAATATCCATTCAGACGCTTCGTACCTCTCTGCAACTCGAGCACGCAGCCAAGTTGCCGGTTATTACTTCCTTGGAAGTGAGCCCACAGACGACAGCCCCATCAAACTGAATGGCGCAATTCTCGTATTCTGCGGCATACTCAAATTTGTAGTTGCATCTGCAGCTGAAGCCGAACTTGGCGCTCTATTCCTCAATTGTAAAGAAGGAAAAATTCAACGACTAATTCTTGAAGAACTAGGACATCCGCAACCACCGACTCCCGTGCACTGCGATAATGCCACCGCCACAGGCATTGCTAACGATAGCGTCAAAAAGCAACGTTCACGTTCAATGGAAATGCGCTTCTTTTGGGTTACAGATCAGACAAAACAAAAATTTTTCAATGTACGATGGCATCCTGGACAAGAGAATTTAGCTGATTATTTTACCAAGCATTTTGAACCGCGGCATCATATTAACGTCCGCCCTTGGTATTTACATACCAAAACTTCCCCTACTCTGCTGCCGAGAGCCGATACACCGAGCTCTCTGAGAGGGTGTATTGGAACTCTGCCCAATGGATACACACGGACATCCCCATTACCGAG
>JALLPH010000842.1:0-14173 GCA_036939855.1 Cyclotella choctawhatcheeana
CAGCTCTACGGTCCTTAGAGCCAGCTCTGGGTCAGAGACAGAATTAGCTGCAACATCACTCCTTCTCACTGCATCACTTCTCTCTCTATCATCGCCTCAGATTTCAATCCACAATCCATATTGAATAGCATGACGCTGATTGCATCTAGATGTTGCCGTGGCATCAATATCTCTTCAAAATCAATATTGCTCCGCAGCAGATGGCAGCGAGAAGTCAGTACATTCAACATCAACAACGCTCTCATCAAGTCGGAGGAGAATGTGCCCCTTAGAAGCCTTGTTGACCACCCGGTAACAACCTTGCAGGGCATCGGGCCCGTTCATTCGCAAGGTATAGTTCATAGATCACATATTGTTTTGTGAAGAGCTTTTCATTTGTCTCACTAATTGGCTGACAAATATGATTTCGATTTCATACACTACTTGAACAACTTGTATTTGACAGATCTCGAAACACTCGGTCTAAAAACGATCGGACAACTTGCCGACTACAAATTCTTCCATTTGGCACGCAGTATAGCAGTCTTATCAGAGACGGAAGAAGAGGGTGGAAGATCGGACAATTCGCTTATGAATATCTTCAAGGGGATCGACAAAGATCATCAACATTTACCGCTGAAAGAATTGGTGAACGTTCCAGTGCATGCGTTGAAGGGGATACATCCAGATACTGGCGGTGTTGCATTTAATTCGTTGGGTGTAAAGACTGTGGGTGATCTTGCCGAGTTTAAGTATTGTCGTTGGGCTGAGGCTATTACTGTTGCTGCCAAGTTTGAGGTGGACGAGGAATAAAGAATTTAAAGTAATGTGATGGAAAGTGTAATATTTGTGTGTTGAAGAATTATTGATGTATTTGTTTTTTTGTTAGAATTCAATGCTCAATAATGATACAAGATACGATGTGATTGCAATTACTGAGGATTTTTTGATAAAGAGAATGCATCGTGATAAAGAGTTACCTTATATTCAATGCATGTGAAGGAACGACGGGACTGTATTGTAGTGACAATTCAAATGAAGAAGAGTGCGGTATCAATAAGAAGAGGTCAAATGAAAAAGTATAACTTAAAGTAGCAAAGTTCTATAATAGCTGGTTAGTATTTTATTGATCTTTGGTTAGTATCTCTAGCATTGTCATACATGAAATAATAATACAGGGGCAATCTAATCATCTCGAAGAGGGTCTTCGTCGATACGACGTCCTTACATTCTGAAAACACCATACGTGGTTCCTGTTGTTGATGTATCATCAAATTCTTTTGACACAACTCGCAATGCTTGCCCAAGTACTTTTCTGGTATCTTCGACTTGAATGACTCCGTCGTCCCAAAGCCTAGCAGTTGCATAATACGGAGATCCTTCCTTCTCGTATTTTGCAATGATATCTTCCTCTGTCATCCCAGCACCCACTGTTGAAAGGACAGATGCAGCTTGTGGTCCACCCATGACTGAAATTCTAGAGTTTGGCCAAGTGAAAAGGAATCGAGGATCGTAGGCTCGTCCACACATCCCGTAATTACCAGCACCATGACTCCCACCGACAAGAAGTGTAATCTTGGGAACGGGAGCACAACTTACAGCGTTCACGAGCTTAGCTCCATCTTTCGCAATACCTTTGTTTTCAGCCTCTTTGCCAACCATGAAGCCGGTGATATTCTGCACGAACAGGATTGGAATTTTACGCTGACCACAAATTTGAATAAATTGAGCAGCTTTCTTTGACGAGTCACTGAAAAGGATTCCGTTGTTTGCAACAATGCCGATTGGAAGTCCGTGTATTTTAGCAAATCCACACACCATACTCTTTGCAAATCTCTCTTTGAATCTGGATGCGGCGAGTAAAAGTAATGTTATTGATACATATTTATGATGATTATAAGAAAGAGAAAAGAACGGTAAAGGCTTACTCATGAAAACGACTGCCATCCACAACACGGGCAACAATCTGCCTGACATCAAATGGAATCCGATTGTCTTCTGGAATAATGGACAAGAGATCAGATAGCGGATAGAGCGGCTCTTCAACAAAACTACTACTATTTCTTGACACAGAACTCCTCAGTCGAGGATCGACCGGGAGCGCTCCTACTATTTGGCGCACCTTCTTCAGTGCACTTGGCTCGTCTTGAGCAAAGTGATCGGCAACTCCACTTATAGAAGTGTGAACATTTGCACCGCCCAATTCTTCAGCAGAAACAACCTCTTGTGTGGCAGCCTTGACTAACGGCGGCCCGGCTAAGAAACTGTTCAAGAAGATATTAAGTCAAATGTAGTCTTGTATGAAGGATAGCAAAAACACACGTCTTACATTGTGCCGTTCTTGTGAACGATCACACTTTCATCACACATAGAAGGAACGTAAGCGCCACCAGCTGTGCACGATCCCTGCAATTAAAATCGGCAGTCTCTCCAATGTTAGATTAGGCATAAGAAAGTACTTGAGACATGACACTCATCGTGCACATACCAACACAACAGCAAGCTGGGGTATACCTGCTGCACTCATTTTAGCCTGGTTAAAGAAAATACGCCCAAAGTGTTCTCTATCTGGAAAAACTTCTGCTTGCATTGGAAGATATGCCCCTCCAGAGTCTACCAGATAAATACAAGGCAACCGATTTTCGGTGGCTATTTGCTGGGCACGAAGGTGTTTCTTTACCTATGGATATAGTTGTGAGAGAAAGGTTGAAAAACTGTGCAATGAAAGAATACAATACATAGAAAAGGCTTACAGTGATTGGAAAATAGGTACCACCTAAACGAGGAACATTCGAGCATCAGCAAAAAGAGGTGTCAAATTGTCATGACAATTGATGACAAAAGAAATTTATGCATCACCTTTGACCGTAGCATCATTGGCTACAATCATGACTTCGCGGCCATGTACCAAACCAATTCCAGCGACAACTCCTCCAGAAGGTAGATCGATAATCTTGCCATCATCAGAAGTATACAATTCATTACCACCAGCCAGCGAACCAATTTCTATGAGAAAGTTTCAAATAATTGTCACATCAGATAAAATGCAACGGCTTGAAAAGAATAATACGACCAATTGAGAAAGAATTACCTAGAAATGCACTCCCAGGGTCAATTATATTGGCAATTCTTTCTCGTGGGAGCATTTTCCCTCTTTCCCGATGCTTTGCAACGGCAGTTTCGCCACCGCCAAGTTTGACTGACTTGAGTTTTGAATCAAGTTCTTCTCTCAAAGTCTCATTTCTCTTTCTCCGCTCCTGTGCCTTTCCATCTACTAGTTGATTGTGTGGTATAGATGAAAGGGTCTGCACTGCCAGGAACCCATCGTTTACGTTATATTGCGGCACAAAGTCATCCGAGTCTCTCCAAACATCAATTGTCGGATCGCTATGCTGTAATCCACCTGCAGAACTAGCATTGTTTGCTTGGTACATAGTAGAGTTTTCAATAGACGACGTGTCCGTTATTTTGATCTCCTCGTGCCCTTCGAGGACTGCAACTACATCATCCCCCGACACTTGTTCACCGGCAGAAACATTAATTTCAGTCACAATCCCCTTCACTGGCGAGACCATTTCAGTTTCAATTTTCATAGCCGACAGTATGACAACGGCTTCTCCGACATCTACTTCATCGCCTACTTTCTTACGAACTTCTAATACGTTACCCGTCATTGGTGGGGTAAGTTCAAATCGTATCTTCTCCTCGGAATATACTCGTTTTGCCACGCCATGATCCGTAGGTTGTTGTTTCCTCGTTGATGGTGCCTTGCTAGGATCCAATATCTCCGGATTGTCAGCTAGAAAACTCGTATTGACTCGATTTGCCAAGAAATCTGGATGAGTCAATATCCTCTTCACCGCATCAATGTTATTGGCAATACCATCAATCTTAAAGTCATCCAATGCCTTTATAGTTTTTGTCCGTGCCTCTTCGAATGCCTCGGTTGTCACACCACCCGCAGAACAAATCACTTTCCCTATCAAGGGATCATACTGTTGATTCGGTTTAAACGACGTATACCATCCCGCCGTATCACACCGTACTCCATCCCCACTCGGTTCTTGATAGAAATCCAGTACCTCACCCTTCCCCGGCATCATTGTTATCCTAGCCTGTACCGAATGCTGTCGTAATCGAATATTATCCTGAACAAGTCCCAACTCCTCCAACGTCCTCCCGCCGGCAATGAGCAACTGAGCCTGAACAATATCAACACCCGTAGCCTCTTCCGTAACAGTATGTTCCACTTGCACACGTGGATTAACTTCCATAAAGACAAATTCTGTATCTGGATTGGATAATTCACCACGTACTAGAAATTCCACGGTCCCGGCACCCTTGTAATTACATGATCGTGCCAATGTCACGGCGCAATCCACCAACCGTTGTCGTAAATTCGGATGTATCTCACGTGACGGTGCCAATTCAATAACCTTCTGATGACGATGCTGCACGGTACAATCACGTTCGTACAAATGAACGACATTCCCGCATCCGTCGGCTAGGATTTGTACCTCTATATGTTTGGTATTTTCCCAATATTCCTCTAGAAAGACTTCGGAACGACCAAAGGCCGTAAGGGCCTCGCGTTGACATGATTTGTAGGAGGGTAGGGCGTCGGATGTGGAACGGAGGATGCGCATCCCTCGACCTCCTCCTCCGTAGGCTGCCTACATATTATTTATTTGTTTGAAGAGATAGTAATGTTGTTACATGTTAATGATGAGTCATTTAAAAAGTGAAGCATAAATGCATAAGCACTAAGTTTTCAAAACAAAATTCATCAATCGTACCTTCATAATAGCCGGTAATCCAACCATACCCCTCTCCAAAACATCCAACACCTCCTCACCGCTCTTTAAATTATCACTGCCCCGAACCACGGGTACATTTGACCGAACGGCCAAGGCGCGTGCCTGTATCTTATCACCGAACAATTGCAATACGGAGGGCGCCGGTCCTACCCATCCTATGTTGTTGTCTTGGAGGGATTGTGCGAATTGCGATGATTCGGATAGGAAGCCGTACCCTTCATTATATTGAAAAAAGAAAGGATCAAGTGTGAGGTTACATTTGATATTTTAATGAAAGAGTGTATTTTTTGAGATGGGTTGCATTCATTGTGAGAGAATCAACACACACACACAGCCATAATTCAAATCAACTGTATAACTCACCGGGATGGACCAAATCCACCCCCCTCTCGATACAAACTTTCGTCAACGCCTCAACATTCAAATACGGTCCAATCGCACCACCATCTCCATCGCTCTCCTCTTTCAACACGACGTATTCATCGGCAGAATTAACGTGCGGACTATCCAAATCCCGTTCGGCGCAAACGGCGACGGATTGACATCCCAATGCGGCGGCGGCACGTTGTATACGTAACGAAATTTCGCCGCGGTTCGCTATGAGGATTTTTTTGTTGCGGAGTGACGTGTCGTGTGTGAAGGATTGGGGTAGTGTTGAGTGATGCCGTCGTTGATTGAGACGTTTTGTTGTGGAATGGAGAATGCTTCGTAGCATTGTTTTCAATATGTTCTGCTTATTATGGAATGGCTATGGCACAACTGATTGATGAAACTAAGGCTCGATTTTTATTAGCTAATTTTTATGAATGGCGACATTTCCATTTCCATTCATCTCTTCTGTTTTATTCAGCAACAGTGAGGGGGTGTGATCAGAACAAATTGGCATTGTTCTGAGCTGACGCCTGATGACGGCCGAGATGAGATGATGGCCAAAAAAGAAGAGAGAGTTGGAGAGAGAGAGTTCTCATGATGACACAAAAGATTTGTGTCCGAGATTTTTTACAGCTTGGATAAATACATAACTGCATATGGTAGGTAGGTAGATAGGTACATTCCACATTCCACAAGCCCATAACACTAGGAGAATGATAGCCTTCCTGTCATTCTCTAGTGTTGTATTGGCCAAGAAGGTTTCCGCAATGCTATTGTTGTGTGAAACATTTGATCATCTATTGCAAAAAGTCCTATCGTTAGAGCATTATTCACTAATATGGTAATATACGCTCTGAATTCTGAATTCAACGCAGCATGTTCAAGAGAGCCAATAACAAGAATGACGTATCATGCATCATCCCATCACACTGTCATTGTTATGATCATGTTTTGACTGCTGTTGGTTGATTCAATAGGTGCAAACAATGTATAAATAACTTTTAGTTTTCAGTAAAGGGAGACATTTAGAGAGGGGCAATACACCCTGTCATTGTCATTGCTGTATATCGACTGGCCGAGAGATTTTGCAATGCTAAATTGTTATGAATCCATTTGAATATAGCTCTTGATTTAAAATTAAGGTTTTAATACCACTTGTTGTTAAAAATAATTCACTGTAGACTGAGTTGGACCCGCCATCAACTATCTCCAAGAGAGCCGAAAGCCGAAAGTAGACTGACGGCATCACACCATCAATGTCATTGTTATCATTGTGTTGGCCAAGGCTTACTGAATTGGACCTGCCATCAACTATCTTCAAGAGAGCGGAAAGCCGAAAGTAGACTGACGGCACCATACCATCAATGTCATTGTTATCATTGTGTTGACCGAGGCTTACTGAATTGGACCTGCCATCAACTATCTCCAAGAGAGCCGAAAGCCGAAACTAGACTGACGGCATCATATCATCAATGGCATTGTGTTGGCCGAGGCTTACTGAATTGGACCTGCCATCAACTACGAGTTTTTCTAGTCTTTGGCTAGGCCGTTTGATGTGTGAAGAGACAGGCAACGAACGCCACAGACGAGCCCCCCTGTCTCCTTATCCAATACGTCGATGCCGCGAACATTATTGTGGCGACGCAGTTTCCAACAGTGGAGAGAATCAGCAGAATGTGATGTGAGATGACATTTACGCAAATGTTACAAATTTGAACGCTGAAAAGCAGCGCTGGCACTCATCACAAACTGCAAAATCGACCGCAGGAAGCTAGGGAGAGGTGGTGGGGAGTGCTAGCACTGCTTTTCCTTTCTTCAATTTCTTCTTGAGTGACATTACCAGTGTTGATTTAATCCTAGGTAGAGAACCTTATTAGTAAAGCTCATAAAAAAATTTGAATCTTAGTTTACTCTTGTTAGCTTGGGCACCAGTCGGCACCAAATTACACCACACGTTTCTTCATTAGAGCCTGTCTCGTTGCCTTGCAAACAACCTCACCTCTTTGATTATACGCAATATGCTGCAAAGTCACAATACCCTGAGATGGTCGACTCTTACTCTCTCTTCGATCTAAAATGACAGTTTCCGCTCGTAATGTATCACCAGGATACACAGGTTTAGGAAACAGTACCTCGGAGAATCCAAGGTTTGCCACCGTGGTCCCGTGTGTTGCCTCCGGTACTGACATTCCCACCAGGAGCGCTAGCGTAAACATGGAATTGAAGAGTGGCTTCCCGGCATTGACATTGTTGCTGTTGGCACCGTCCAATGCGGAAGCATTTCCTTTGGATAACTCGTGGTCGAGATGGATTGGCGCCGGGTTCATTGTGAGACACGTAAAGAATACATTGTCAGACTCTGTTACTGTTCGTGTCAAGAAATGACGAATTTTCAATCCGGGCTCTAAATCTTCAAAGTGTTTACCGAGATAGACACGAGGAAATATTTCGTCTCGGTCAACATGATTTGTTTCTTCGTCAACGTTCCGGCCAGGTTGTGGTGTTTCAATTGTTTCGTCGTCTTTAGAACTAATCCCACTGCATCTCGCCACAACTTTTTTGGCACGCATATAATGAGGCATATCGATCATTTTACCTTGATACTCAATCGCACCCTTGTCGTCGCCCACTTCCCAAAGCTCTACGATTGCATTGGCTTCCTTCATTTCCTGTGGAGTCGGCTCGAATACCTTGTGCAATGTTTGAATTTGATTTGGATGCAGAGTCTAAGGGAAAAAGGGTTCAGAATGACATTGCGAAAAGAAAAGTAATACAACAATATATGAAGCTGTACCCCCACTCTCGTTCAAACTCACCAACTTTCCATCAAACCCCATCAGCTTCGCCTCCCCGCTCTCCTTCTCAAACCCAACCCCATCACGTACATTTTGATATATCCCATCGATAGCCTGCACGCCGGCGGCCTTGGCCGCCAACAAGCACATGTTACGACAATGCGTAAATACATCGAGATATCGATCATTCTCCGTTTTTCGCGTGCAGTAACTACCCAATTCGACGGACAAATCCTCGCATCCCCAGGTTATACCGCATACCCTCGGTCCTTGGGCAATGTCGGCAATGTTGAGTACCGCCCTTGGTGTTTCCGTGGCTATCGGCAGTACAACTTTCGATGGATTGGCAGTATTATTGCTGCTATTGTTTTCTAATGAAGAGAGGAAGTCATCCAACATGTGCAATTCATCGCGTGATTCCACTTTGGGTATCATGAAACCGTCGGCATTGCGAAAGGTGGCGTGTATGTCCTCTTGCCAATGCGATCCGGATAGGGGATTGATTCGAACCAGTACCTCGCTTCTTCGTCTATCGGAGGGCAACGAATCCAAGAATTCACGTACGGTACGTCTTCCCATCGATTTGTCCTTGACGGAATCTTCGAGGTCCAGTATCAAAGTGTCTGTCAAACGAATGAAGAACAAATGAAGATAATTACCGGTAAGCAGGTTCAAGTGTGATACGAATCATAATCATCATTAGTATTGATCATAAATCAGCTTGCACCTGCTCCCAACGAAAGCGACTTATTTAGGAATTTGAGATTGTCGCCGGGTACAAAGTGAACGGATCGACGTAGGCGTGTTTTGGCGGCATTGGAGAAGGTGCGTTGCGAAGAAGACGGGAGGGATCGATGATGTATTGATTGATTTGCGGGTAGTCGGTGCAATAATTTGTTGCGTAGGATGCCTGTGCTCATGATGAGAATTTCAGAAGTATGGATTGTGATTGTCAATGCAAAAATGGAAAAGCCTCTTGTGTGATGTGGGTGATGTCGATGTCAAGTAGTGCCCCCCAAAGGGGAGACATTAGTACCAGCTAGCCTCGCCTGGAGGGGAGACAATTGTAAGGGTAGAACAGTAGATTATCTAGTAGAATAAAAATGTGCCTAAGAGTTACTCATACCCTGCTTGGGGGACACATAGGTTGAGGGGGTACACTACTTGACGGCACCTCCCTGAGGTAGTAGAGTTGACTTACTTACTGACCCTGTGACACGCTTCATGTGAAGAGTGAACTCTCTTATCATTTAAGTTGCAGTACTAGGTTAGATGGCAGCGAATACAATGATAGAAAAACAACTCTAGAAACATTCTTATTACAGTGATTAATGTACAACAGTGTGACTACTACACCTCATAACTAATACCGAATCTACAGCATCATTTTCGAAGGAACTCACAGTCAGAAAACTACTCAAACAGCCTAATCAGTCAAGATACAGCATGTCGCCGAGATTAAAGGAACCAAACTCAATTTCCAAATCCCCGACAGTCATCTTGTAAGCCATAAAGTCCTCTCCAAACACCCTCACCTTTTTCAAGGACGGCAACACAGGCAGGATTGTCTTGCAAAACACACAAAACTCCTCCTGGCTCATATCAATTGTAAAGGCAACATTTAAAGTCTCCAAATTGTCAAGCCCCTCCAAGTCAAGTATGTCATACTGATCAATGAGCACGTAAAACAATGATAACGTCTTTAGTTCCTTCAGGGGCAAAAGTTGAACCAGATGCTCCGTCTCAAAGTCTTGAATGTCATCGTAGGCACTGTTGATGATGTGCAACGCATTCAGCGATGGCATTGCCCCCATGGAGGAGCAGGAATCCCCACTGAGATCCTGACAGTGTTTCAATACTAGTTCCTTCACTTCCTTATTTTGACAGAATGATTTAAGACCCACGTCTGTCAATGCATCAAATCCCTCAAGGTGTACCGACTTAATATTCGTTAGATCGGAGAGTTCCAATAGGTCTTCTTCCGATATTTCCTTCTCGGGTGAGGAATAAAAATTACCATGGCATAAGTGTAGATGTTCGAGCTGCGTCAGTCGGCCGATACTTTTAACCCCCTCGCTAAAGTCAAACCCCCGCAGCCGTAGGCTCTTGAGTTCTTTCATATCCTCTAGTGCCGTGAGTCTCTTGCCGCTAACAACGCAGTCGACCTCAATGTCCAGCACGTTCAAGGAAGATGATATATTACGAAGCGAATCTACAATGGAATCAAGGTTTTCTTGCACCTTACAATCGCGCTCTTCACTCATGATCTGCCCTCCCCGAGCCAGGTGATGATCGACGAGCTGTAACGTCGATACATTCGGCAGCCTGACCAATTGAGATATCACGGCACCGTGACAACTGCAATCGTACACGACAATTTGGGACACGGCGTCTAAGAATCCATGTTCCACGAGATACTTGACACGAGCCGGATGAATGTTAGTATGTTCTTCGCGGCCATTGAGGACCAGGCGCTTGCGGTTGTGCATCCATCGTCGTATCGATCGGGAGGTGTACTTCTTGTCGGCACCGAAGAAGGGAACCATATCCATTCGGAGGCTCAGGTGACTTGTGAAGAGAGGATCGAATAAGCGAAGGTGTTTGCTCCCCGTGAGACGGAGAGACTTGAGGTCGTCGGCCTCGAGGAATTGGACGATGTTGAACCATTGATGGCTGGGTATGCCGCTGGCTGGGCTCGACATGTTCAGGTTGTTGTTGATTTGCTGCACTGGAGACATTGTGCTGTTGTTGTGAATCTGGTATTGATGTCCGAATCATCTGCCCCTTTCCTTCTTAGAGTTGCTGTCGATGTTCCATGTTGCTGCTGGGTAACTGCCGATTTGTTAGCCTCTGTTTGTCCTCGTTTCGCAAGACTACCACTCACAGCGCCGCCACCACCACAAAAATATAATATCTTCTCTTTTGATATTACGAACCCAGTAGGCTTCTCTACCCACTGAAAACCATTTTTCAGCGTCAAAGGCTATTGACACAAAGATGTGAATCTACACGTAGGAATTAATATTGTAGAAAAGATATTGGCGCGTACCTTTAAATCTTAAAATATCTCGCAACTGCAACCGAGCCATCATAATCTATTGGGCCGATAGCGACAACACTGTGACTTGATTGGGTCTGTTGACAACAACTGTTCAGGAATCTCTGATCGGATGAAATTCTCACAAGCCCACCCCCACCCAGGACCACTTTTGAGCGTCAAAGGCTATTGACACAAAGATGTGAATCTGAACGTAGGAATCAATACTACAGAAAAGATATTGGCGCTTACCTTTACATCTCAAAAATTTCCAAGTGCAGTAAGGATGTGTTCTTGTACCCAAGCTTTCGGAGGCTTTGTTTATTTACTCAAAAATATCTATGGGTGCAAATCTATCAAAACTTGCATTTTGGGAAACCCACACCGCCACGCTTTCTCCCATCAGATCCATCATCTCGATCGATTGAGTCCGAATCTAGAATAACCATGTCAGAAGCTATGCAAGGAGCTATAACCCAAGAAGAGGCAAACCGAATTCGAGGATTTGCGCTGAAAGGCGAAGGAGGGGGCTATTCTCTGTCGGCCAGTGAAGCTGCGTTTCGAAGGAAAGTATGGCTCGCACTTGCTCCTTTGTGCGAGGCTACGTTGTCAAAAAATGTGCGTGACGAGGATGATGCCATCAAAGGGATTACATCATTTGCCCCTGTTCCTTTAGAATCTTCCCCTTTGAAGCGAACGGAGGCTTCGGATGGAACACAGTCGGACGACACCCTGTCTAAAAGTGGGGATGAGAGTGAAAGTTCTGAAGGTCGAAGGGCAGCAAAGAGGAGAAAAGTTGAATGTGATGTGTTGAAAAAGTGGTATGACGAGCATGAATCCAATCCTTATCCAACGAAGGAAGAAAAGGCAGAACTGGTGATAACTACCCGGCTTACCGAGAATCAAATCAATAACTGGTTTGCGACTGAACGGCATAAGAAGAAGAAGGCACGCGGTGACACTACTGCTCAAGCGGTAAAGCTTTCCGAAGAGGCTGTAGAAAAACTCAGGAAGTGGTATGAGGAACACGAAGCACATCCATTCCCAAGACCGGAAGAACTGAGACAGTTGGCATTGAAAACCGAGCTTACCGAGAAGAAAGTCCATACTTGGTTTAAGTGTGAACGGAAGAGGAGGAAGAAGGCCTCTGGTTACAAATTCAAACCAAAGGATAGGCTTCCGACTGCGGCTGTGAATGAACTCAAGAAGTGGTATGACGGCCATGAATCACATCCATACCCAACTATGAAAGAACTGAGACAGTTGGCATTGACTACTAAGCTTACTGAGAAGCAAATCAAGGTTTGGCTTGTACATGAACGGCTTAAGAGGAAAAGGGCCGCTGGTGGCACAATCATACCAAAGGATAGGCTTCCAATAGAGGCCGTGTGTAAACTCAAGAAGTGGTATAGTGAAAACGAACCAAATCCATTCCCAGGGAAGGATGATCTCAGACAATTGGTATTGACAACCAAGCTTACTGAAAAGCAAATCGATGTTTGGTTCAGGCACGAAAGAGCAAAAAAGAGGGACGCCGCAGAAAGAGCTCTCCGTAATGAAATTATGGGAACATTTGAAGAAGCTCTACCACAGACAAGCATCAGCTTCATACCCAATGAAGGAAGACTAACGAGAGTTGACTTTGTATAAGATAAATATCCTGTTTGCCATTTCCTCTCTTTCTCTATATATAACGTTTCTCTTCACGGCTTCTACTTGTGCAGACACCGCAGTAGCATTACTAAGTTTACATGAATCTGAGTGCAAAATAGAATAAAGGATGGTTCCTCAATAGGGACATGAGGATGGCTGGAGAAAGAGCTGTTTAAAGACCGCAACAAACACAAACCCAAATCCAAACTTCAATGGAGGATGGCACAGCAGAATTAGGATGAAAACCAATGAGATGAATATCATGAAAATAATTTATTCGAGAAACTAAACTTTCCACGAGTATAAATCTTGCGTTAACGGTACTGCAACTCAATCAAGTGACTAGAGTTCCAAATTTTTTCATCCAATGCAATCAACGGTGATGATTTTTTTTTAGCCAGACAAAATAGCCTGATGCCTGGCTTGAAGTTGACTTTGATGAAGTTGTGATCAAGAGCACATGGTGCACAGTGCACAGATCAGGATGATGGGTCAGCGTGCCTCTGTTCGACTATCTTCCGCAAAAATAGTGCTGGTAGATGCCAATGGTGATCCTTGCTGAAAAGAAGATCGGAGGTACGTGTGATGTGCTTACCGTTTCAGAGTATTTTCAGATGCTGGTTTTGAGCTCATTCACTTTGTGTCAATAATGAGTTGTCACTGCAGTTCACTCTCTAAACATCATATCACCCCGTTATTCATTCCTTTATTGGAATCAATGCTTTCAAGATCTTCCGAAATCTACATTCTGTCTACTTCAATTTGAGGTTTCAAACTCACTCTTCGAAGACAGATAAGTCAAGGAGACTGACTGTATTATCTGCCTACACGTATTGTTTTCACCGACACTACATCTGCAGTCAAGAAAGATGTTGTTAACTTGTAAGTGTGTCTTGCGTGATCGGTATAGGGATGTACAATGAAATTACTCTGTAATAGCTTTAGAGGCAATTGGAGGGGCTATTTATTCATGTAGAAGAGGTGAATGATTTGGATTTGAAGCCTAATCCCAATAAATTCAGACTAAGCTCTTGTAGTACATGTTTTTTACCCCTTAATTTGTCTAATCTTATCCCTAATTTTTTTGATTTCAGCCAAGAAATTTCCAGCGTGAGACTGATTTATTAGTGTTTTCCATACTAAGTAACCATGGCGGCCGGCTTGCGAAATACTCATCCACCATGGTGATGGTGGCCGGCTTGCAATATACTCACCCATACATATACATCATGTCCTTCACCCTAGCCCTCTGCAGCAGGACCAAAACAACCCAAAACCTTCCAAGAGATCGCAGAGGGTGGGTCAGAAATCATCCCTATATCTCTATTCTGCATTGTCACTGTCACACCACCATGAGACCTGAGGGCCCCCAGAGAAAATTTTGTCACAGAGAAATTTAGAAACTCTAGAAAATGCGCCCCGTCTCCCAAAATCATCTCTTAAATGGCCAACTTTGGCCGTCAACAGCAACGACTCCACTGCCATTATTCGACTACCCCCGGCGCAAGTAATTGCTTACA
>JALLPH010000843.1:0-14167 GCA_036939855.1 Cyclotella choctawhatcheeana
AAATAAGTGATAAATTATCAACAACAGAACACTGCTAGGTACCAAAAGAAAACCCTATTTAAGGTAGTACCCCTCTCGTTTTGGAATAAAATCCACCATCATCTACTGACCAATTGTACCGATGCATGAAAAAACATACAAGGGGTACCATCACCTGCAGGTATAAGGGTTAATCTAAAAAATAGAGTGTGATGTGAATTGATGTGTCATGCACCTTCTCTCAATGCGCAGTTGCGCGCGAGCGAAGATGACCCGAATCGATCAATCAGCTGTCAACTGCCATCCGTGCTAGCACACCCAAGACCCAAGACAACATCATCACACAACCACACACAAACCTTGACAAACCTTGAACTTCATATCTACTACTTCTCTCGGAAGTACCCTGCGGTCCTCACAATCACTTCCCAGCCGGCCTCCCGTCCACCATGCGAGCGTCCCCAAGCACATATGAAACATGCCTAACCAGTCTTTCGGCCTCTTCATCCTCAAATCCAAGTACTGAAGATCTCCTGATATGCATCTCTGACTCCTTTGATTCGCAATCTGCCGCAACTGACTCTGCGGTCGACATATTTTTCCTCCTCTTTGCTGCCACGTTGGTGTTCTTGATGCAAGCGGGTTTTGCGATGGTTGCAGCCGGATGTGTGAGGACGAATAATGTGCAGAACACATTGCTGAAGAATTTGCTGGATGCTTGTGGAGCTGCTTTGGGGTTTTACACCATAGGATATGCTTTCGCCTGGGGAGGATCCACTGATGTAAATACAACTGAGGTTACCTTTATTGGGTGAGTTCGTAATGTTATTATTGCTATCAATCGGTGCATCTGACTCATTTTTTGCTTCTAATTTTCAGAAAGGATAACTTCTTCATGATGGGTCTAGATTATACTGAGAAGTCATTCTGGCTCTTTCAACTGGCCTTCTGTTCTGCATCTGCTACTATCGTAGCAGGAACTCTAGCTGAACGCTGTCAAATGTTTGCTTATCTAGCATATTCTCTGATGCTGGCAGGATTCGTCTACCCTATTGTCGTCCACAGTATCTGGAGCCCCTCTGGATTTTTATCTGCAAACCGCTCACAAGATGTATTGTGGGGAGTTGGTATGGTTGATTTCGCAGGATCAAATGTCGTACATGTCACTGGAGGCGTGACTGCTCTGATTGCAACTAAAATACTGGGACCTAGGACTGGCCGATTCCATGACGTGAGAGGTAGAGCATTAGAAACGCCAAAAGAGTTTACTGCTCACTCCTTGGCTTTGCAAATGTTGGGGGTAAGCGGCCCTTTACGTTACGTTCTTCAACTCATCTAAATGATGCTTATACGTATTCAAACTCTCACGCTGCCTACAGGTATTCATTCTGTGGTTTGGGTGGTAAGATCACAGCGCTAAAAACTTACGATGACATGAATTTTTCGCATACCCATTCTTACCAATTCACTTGTTTGTTTTAGGTATGGCTTCAATACTGGGAGTATACTTGTTATTACCAAGAACGTAAACTACACCTTTGTCAGTAGAATCGCGATAAATACAACTTTAGCAGCTTCTTCTGGCGCAATCATGACCTTGTTCATCAACACTTTCATTCAGGAGCGTATGACCGGGGAAGTTACTTACAATCTGCAGTATGCTATGAATGGGTAAAGTGAAAGTTCGAGCTTGTTTTACTCAACACTGTTACGAATCATTCACATTATTCATTCCTCTCTTCGCAAAAAGATGTCTATCAGGACTTGTGGCTGTGACAGGTATGTGATGCATGCATTCATCAATTCTTACCTACTTCCTATTTCAACCAACTTCTTTTGTGTTTTACAGCTGGCTGTGCAGTCATAGAAAGTTGGGCATCAATTATTATTGGAAGTGCTGCTGGGGCGCTGTATCTCCTCTCCTCGCAACAGTTGGTCAAGCATCGTATTGACGATGCTGTAGATGGCATACCTGTTCACTTCATTCAGGGCATTTGGGGGACATTGAGTGTTGGTTTTTTCGCGGTTCCAGAATTATTGGAGACATTGTATGGTCGCAGTGATCATGTTGGATGGTTCTATAGTTTTTCAAGAGGGTCAGCAGATGCGACACTTCTGGCATGCCAGATTGCTGGTATTCTTTGTACTGTCGGTACGTTTGGGATAACATCAACGTCATATTTAATGACCTCTCAATACTAATCTTTTTGAATTCGATTTGTTTAGCATGGGTTACTGTGACAATGGGCCCATTCTTTTGGATAATTAATTATCTTGGTTGGCTGCGGTGAGATATTAGATATACTTTGCCTTCTTTTCTAGCACATCTTATCATCTGACATCATGGGGTCGTAACTTTTCTCTGAATTGGTTATCAGATCTGATTCTCTAGAAGAAGTAATTGGTCTTGACATTGGATACAGCGGTGAGCAGTAAAGTCAATGAATGCACTTTGTGAGAAGAAAACTGACACATTTCTATCTTCGTGTTTCTTCCAACAGGTGGTGTTTTGCAAAAGCGAGCTTCAGTTCAAGATGATGGAGAAGAAGACAAATACATAGCTGAATACGTTAAACAGCGTCAAGAAAAGGCTAGATTCAAGCAAATGAATGACACTAGCACACATGGACGATCATTACTAGGAGTGAGTCTTCATTCTGTAAGTAATTTATTAGACACCAGCCGCCATGGAGGAGTAACAAGTCTTACCCGGGCAACAAGTGCAATAGACTTGATGGCATCAAACCACTCAAAGAAAAGTGATGATGTGGATCTGGAGAGATCTAATAAATCTGAGCCAATGCCAACTGTAATTGAGACAACAACACATGTAGAAAAAGGAAGCATGGAATGATAGGATAATACTTCAGCAGTTTCAATATTGCTGAGATCATACATGATTTTTTGAGTTGTTGTCTACAATAGTTTGTATAATTTATTAAGTCATGAGTGGGTGAAAGTAGTATCATATCTTCCTAGATTTCAACTTGCCTAACTAGTTAAGGATGCATTTCTTCTCATACTAGAGACTGCTGGCGCAGAGAACACGCCAGAAAATCCTCTGTTGGGAGAGTTTGATTGAGTGAGGAGAGAGAAGCGAGAGTTCCGTTAGGCTTCTCATTATTGGCACCTGGTAGGACAAAAAAAGTGCCCATTTACTGCTGTTTTTGAGGGTGAAGTCATCCAACTACTTCGACGACCATTGATAACTGGAGGAGGAGACAGCCTACCGGCGTGTCTAATCTTCTCCTTAGATTGCAACATCTCCAGACGATCAGTTGTTGGCCACCGGACATCGGGTTGGCGTCTGGGGAGGGACCCATTGCACTGCCCGGAGAAAAAAATTAAAGTACTACATAGAAAACCCAAGGTCCAAGGTGGGAGAAAAGCAAAACTGAAATCATATTTTTACGGGAGACGAAAATAGAACCAAGAACGATTTAAAATGAAAAGACAAGCAAGAGCTTCTGTTTCACGCTTTCTTTTACACTTTGATCACTCAGCCAACAACAAAAAATGACCAAAAAGCAACAGACACAACAACAAGACCAACAAACAACGGCCAACAACACGTCAACTTGAAAGCTCACTTGCTCTGCCGCTGCTCAGAATCCACAAGAAACAAAGAATTCAACGAGGGCGTTGGGAAGACCATAACAAGCATCTACTGGAGCGCTCAACTCCGCAACTGTAATCACTGATCATGAGCGCTCACAGCCATCATCCTTCACTCAACTTGATGATTGTGTTGAATGTGAACTTGCTCACCACGCTCACTCTCAAGAACGCTTCAAACTTGAACGAAAGTCTGAATTAGTGCCGTCAGTCAGAATCTACTCCTCTAGAATTAAAACAGTTAAATACAAAACCTGACATCCCAGAAACAGCGTCACTCCTCCTGTTAGACGGCCATGAACTTCTCAGTTTTTATAGAGAAAGAGGGAAAACGATTTTGGCAAATATGAAAATTAACGGTATCTTTTCTTACCCATACCCATTGAAGCTATCTCGCCAAATATCTCCTTAAGTGCCTATATAGCTTATGTAATTGAACAATAGTAAGAAAGAGCTTGACGAGAGCTTTTGATCGATATAGAGATGTGTACATGACCTTAAAGAGACACCAACTGTGTTCTAACTGGGGTGTCAGGTTTTGTATTTAGCAGTCGTAATTGTTCCAATGATCTCTTAGCAGATTTGGGTGGAATATGGAGGAAGTCATAATTAGTACTTTGTTCAGTGGTATCAAGACCAATCAATCAAGTATATTGGAGACTACATCCTAATCTACCCAAATTCTTAGTCTATTCTTTGTTCAGAACACAGTATCTGAATCTAAACGATGCCATTTCATGATGTTATCGGATAGAGTCTATTCTACTTTCTTTTATTACTGGTTCCATTTCCATTACACTTAAACAATGTACAGTTGTGGGTGGATGCACTCTAGAGAACATCCATCCTGTTCAGAAGATAGAGACTAACAAGAAAGGTTGGCTTTGTGTTTTTCCATGTCTCTAACCATTGTTGCGATGAATGATGGTTCGTTTGATGTTTCGTTTTGTTCGATCGTTTCGTTTCGTCCAAAAACGTTAATTCGGGTAGAATCACTACCCTAATAGGGTGTGCAGTGCAAAAACGTTAAATACCCAGCACAAACACCTGTGACAAAAACGCTATTTAGACCCACAGCACCAAAACGTTGCCACTTTTTAACTTATTGGGACGTCTGATGTCTGCGTTTGAATGGTTGAAGCTATTCTTTGGTTCTTTGGTTTGTGGTGTCCAGTCTCGAAATACAAGACGTATATAAGACAGCTAATTACAAAACCTGACACCCTTGAAATGGCGCGACTCCGGCCAGACGGCCACGCACTTCTCAGTTTTTTAGATAAAGAGGGAAAACGATTTCGGCACAGATAAAAATTAATGGTATCTTTTTGTAGAATCATACTGATTCCTACGGTATCATGCCGTTACCAATAGAAGCTTTCGTCCTTATTATCTCCTTAACGTCCTATATAGCTTATGTAATTGAACAATAGTAAGAAAGAGCTCGACGAGAGCTTTCGATCGATATACAGATGTTAATATGACCTTAAAAATGACATCGTCCGTGTTCAAGCAAGGGTGTCAGGTTTTGTAATTAGCTGTCTTAAATACATATCCGGCTTGTTAACAATAGCATTTTAGTGCGTTATTACAGGGTTAGGGTTAGGCTGTAATGATTGGCCAAATTTGTCCACAAGACCGACTCATGGCAATCTATTGGTCGACGATTTGGCATTATTTTCCTTGATTTTGGATCATGCACCCCCAATTTTTTACGATTTTGTCGATCGTGCACCCCCAATTTTTTACGATTTTGGGGGGCTGCACGGCCTTATTCATCATTAATGGCCAGAGGGAAAAACAAGAACTAGCAAAAAATCATTCGCTCTCCCTCCTCCCTTCCAACCCCAACACTTGGAGACACCCAAAAACAAACTATTACAGAATGAAGATACTAATAGATAGGTAAAGAGCATGGTTAGGATAGCGAGCACATACATGGTATAAATGTTATTCTGAGTCCTGCTTGACCACAACAAAATTCTTGTAGCGGCTGCTTATTGGTAATGACTAGAACTAGATATGAGAAGAGTGCATGAGAACAGCACACCCCCCCCCCCTTGAGTTGTGTCTTCACACACCCCAATCAAACTGAATTTTTGATTGGATCTCACCATCATCTCTCAGCCCAAACATTCACTTTTGTGATAAACTTTGGTTATCCAGAGTCTAGATCAGTAATAACTCCTTGACTAAAATTTCACCGTCATGACAAACTTTGGCTGTCCAGAAGTCCAGATCAACAACAACTCCTTGAGTCTGATTTTGGCCAATAACCCTCAGAGATGATTAGTAAGCAGCGAGCAGCACTGGTTTATATCTTGCCACTCAAAAGAGTTAGTTTTTTAACAGCAACAGACCATGATTCATGATGATGATGCCAGTGCCAACTAGAGGTATGTACTATGGTGAAAATCAAACTAGTTATTAGGATGGCAAGAAATATGAACATATGGAGCCACATTTACTATTTACTACATACATTTGTCTCTTTAGGTTTTGTGAGGAATTTACATGCGGAATTTGCATGCTGTGTCATTATCAAACGTTGATTGCCATCACTTAAATTGAAGCAAGGATATGGTATCCATTCAAAAATTGAACAGCCGGTGCGACAATAAAGAATGATGATATCTCTATATATCTATTAGTGGCTTGCATTTGTTGTAGATGTAGATAGGTCTCATGGATGCAGCTTTTCAAATTCAAATTCAAAATTAGTAAATCGGGTTATCTCTAGAAATAATCTAAACAACAAAAACCCGGGCGATGTCTTTATTCAGGCGGTATGTCACTTCAGTGGCCAGGGATGCAGCTTTTCAATGTGTAGATGTTATAAGATTGATGAATAATATGGTAGAGTGTGATAGTAACACTAACAACACCACCATCAGAGTACCACCATACCAAAAATACCTATCCACTATCAAGGTAAAATACCATGATGCACTTGCAAGAATAGAGAAGTTCATCATCAACATCCTCTTGTGATGACCAGTCAATCTCCGACCACAAGATATCAGTATCTTTTCTCATCGTTTCATTTTGTTTCTGACAGATTTTGGATGAAAAGATCTGTTTTGGAAGATTGCCTGACTGCTTTACGCTCATAACCTAATTACCTTTCAAATAACATTATGATTATCATATAATTATATGGGTAAATTCGAGATCGATCAACTGCTCGACTCCTTCGGCCTCCCAAATCAAATCATGAACCGTGAACCGACATGGTGTTTTGCGGAGGACAGTCAGCACAAAAAGAGAAGATACAGTATTCACTGTCAAACCACAAATCAATAACACCATTCGATCTCATCAATTGTATTAAACAATAGCTATCAATCAATCAATCAATTCAGCCATGACGAACAAAGAAGAAGAACCAGCAGCAAAAGCTATCGAAGAGCCTCTCAAGAAAGAAGTGCTCCTACGCAATCTCACCGTCCTCCCCCCGCGTCAACATCCCACCACCACCATCGATCGTCACGACGTCGAATCGTCGTTGGCGATATCGCTGCCCCCCCTTCGTATCGAAGAAGCCGTGGCATCGTTACGTGGTGCATTGACGGAGATTGTGGGATATGCTCATCTCACCAAGTTTCGTTTGGTGTTGGAGAAACAACAGTCATCATCATTAGATGGTGATAATGATGCTGGTGCCGATGGTAACAACAAGCGGCGGCAAGCAAAGGGCAAGAAGGTAACTATCAGTGATGAGGAGGAGTCATTGTTAGATCCGGTGATTTCGAAACATACCCTCAAACAAGCCGTGGTGTCGGTGCCTCCTTCCGTCAAGACCCTCGAAATTGAAAAAGGTCATGCGGAGGAGGATACTTTCAACTCCACATTGGATAACACCGAAGTGGTATTGGATGAATACGGAGATTTGTCCGTATTGGCCGATCTTCTCTCTGATGAAATCCAAAAAGCATCATCCAACAGTAATAACAATAACGAATCCTCCAAAATCATCCTCGACGTAAAGAACAAATACGCCATACGACTCGTATTGGAACGATACGATACGGCCGGCGTACGCGATCAGATCGGGAGGGTTAGGACTTTGTTTGCGGGGAATGCTCCTTCTTTGACTTCGTTGTTGATGGAAGCTGATAATGATCATAATGATGATGTTGATGATGTTGTGGAGAATGCGAATGATCGTGGCAACAACGATGCTGATGGAGAGACTGAGGAGAAGAAGAAGGGAAAAGAAGAGAGTGGAAAAGATGATAAGGACAAGCGGGATGAAGATGATGAGAAAAAGGTTAGTTAAACTACACGATGCTTCATTCGAAATTATGCTTTTTAATTCTCTCTTTCATCATTCATCTCACACTACTTATTCACTCTCTATCTCTTTTAAAGGAAACACCCGAAGAAAAGGCAGCCAAGGCCAAACAAGAAGCCGCACAGGCCCGACAAGCCATTGCCAAACAATTACCCGTCTACCCGTCCAATTACGATCTCACTTTATCGCACGCCACCGCCGATGGAGACTATACCCATTTCTATCATTACGTCTGCGGCGAGGAGTTGGCATTGTTGGCAAACGATGGTAATAATAATAATAATACTACTGCCGGTAAGAAACAGTCCAAGATGGTGGAAGATTTCATGAATGATTACGAATTACACAATGGTGCTAGTCACAACGGAAGTGGTAGTAATAATCATTCCAAAAAGAATAAAGGCAAGAACAAGAAAAAGAATAACAGTAACAACAACAATAATGGACATCATCATGCCAATAATACCAACGGTGGCAAGAAGAAAGAAGATAATACCACCACCACCAACAACAATAACGATACCACGAACACTCCATCCTTTTCCGTGGCAGAAACGGAACAAATTCTATACACGCTAAACACCCAAACAATCGTAGATGTTACCCTCCGTCTATCGGGCTATCACTCCCCCCCGTCTCATCGTCGTATCTTGGGTGATTTGGCATACATTGAATGCTTGATTCCGGGTCAACCCACCATTCACATTACCGCCTTTCCCTTGGGATTTTACGTTAACAAGACTACCACGGGGAATGGAACGATGTTTGATCCCACACCATCGGCTTCGGAACCGTGTTACTCCCATTCGTTGTTGGATTGTCTCCTCCAAAAAAGTAAAGTGTTGCGTGAATCGTGGAGTATGGCGTTACGTGCCTCTGCCAAACGATCCGAGTTATTGAAACGAGTCAGTCTGTCCGAGGATGCGTTTGCGCAACTGTACCGTCCGGCCGTATCTCTGTGGTGGAATAACAACAGCGGTACCTCATTGGGTAGCGGAGTGGGATTTTCTTCACCGTCGACATTTACGTCTCGATTGGACGGTATCACATTACGACCGTCGTGGTTGGTCCCCCTTCCCAGGACATCGGGGGGGAATAACGGTAGAGTGGCGGAAACTTGGAGATCGTTTCATAATTTGCACAAGTGGAGCGTAATGCGTTGCGAGGAGGAATTGACGCAATTGTACGGGATGGATGTTAGGGGTGGGGGTACGAGGGATTGGAATGAGGAGTTGCAGGGTGCTAGGGATATGTCCGTGGATACTTTGGAGGAGAGGTTGGAACGTGCTAGGTTAGTGTGTGTCTGTTTTGCTTTTGTATTGTTTTAAGGTCCAACAAAAGTACCTTTCATATCTCACCGGCTTGGAAATTGGTTCTTCTACAACAACGACAATGACAACAAAACTACATTCTAGAGTCATTCACAAGGTACTATCCGACTTTTCCGATGCCGCCCTCCTAGGCGTACGAGCCATCTTTGACGGATACATCTCACCCATGAACCCCAACGAACCCGCCCGCTCTCACGTCTATCTTCACAACAACATCTTCTTCTCCCGCGCCGTCGATGCCGGATTGGATACCTTTAAAATTATTCAGGGCGACGGTGCCGCTAGGAAGAGTGCCAATCGCGAAGCTAGGAATGTGGGTGTGATTCACAGATTGGATGTTCGTGGATTGTACACCTTGGGGACTGTGTTGATTGATCATTTGGGAACGAGATTCGTCTGTCAGTCTATAGTACCGGGAATTCTCAATGGAGATAAAGCCCATACATTGGCGTATGGGGCCGTGGAGGCTTTGTCGGAGCTTCAGTGCGAGGAGGAGATGCATACATTGCTCGAGAATAGTTTGGGTGAAGAATGCATGGTTGCCACCCGTGCTACTTTGGCGAGACCCCTGTCGGAGGAGAGGATGGAAGATATTAAACAATTCAAGTCGTCTCTCCCTCCTTCGATTATCAATGCAAGGGACGAATCGAATGTCCAAGATGACGGTGAAGTCAAGGTGAATAATATCTGCGGTCCAGTGGAGATGAAAGGAATTATTGGTGCCGATAAGCGCAAGTACGTTTTAGATTGTGCTCGCTTAACCCCCCGGGATGCAAATTGGGTCAGCAAATCTAATGGTGGCACTGGGAATTGGGAGGAGGTCGACTCGTCATCTAGTGACCTTATTCCCTCCAACTTGGATGACGATGAATGGACAGCGGCAGTGTTACGACCGGAGCTTGTTACAAGCTACGCTGACGAGAAACTGAAAGGATTCTTATTGGCTAGACAGGCTAAGGAAGCAGATAAGTTAGCCAAAGCAAAAGAAGCCAAGAAAGAGGAGACAGATCCCTCTACCGATGCATCAGACAAAGAGCAAGACGGATTAGATGCCAAAAAGTTGGCCGATGAGGAAGCAGAGGCAGATAAAGAACTGAGAAAGGAGGAAGAGGAATTCGTCCAAACGCTCCGCTATAATGTCAACGTGTTTTTGCCACACGTCAAGTCCATTGAAAATGTCGACAAAGATGCGTATGATAAGCTTCAGAAGGACGAAGAAGAGGCCAGAAAGCTTGCGATTTACTTGTGGAATACTGTGCTTCCCGATGTGACCAACAAGCTTCGTATGGACAATGGCAAGTCGCAACAAATCCCTGTAGACGGAAAGAGCCTTACAGAATTCCTACACAAACGTGGAATCAACTGTCGGTACCTTGGTCGACTTGCAGACTTGGCAAGGATTGAGGAGCAAAAAGATATCGATGCAGAGAAAGCCTACGAAGAAAACAAAAAAGAGAACAAACTCCCTCGTTTCAGAATGGCTCTTTGCTGGCTGGAGTTGCTTGAGTGCGAAATGGTTGCACGTGCTGCGAAACATGTCCTTGATTCTTATTTGCTCGAAAATGGCAGCACTGCTGCTGTGCAACCAGCTCAGACAATTGCTTCACTCTTGAGTGCTGTTGTTTCTTCTGTCGACGAAGAGACTGCTGCAGAGACAGAGCTGAGAATTGCCATAAATGGAGTTGATGTCATAGATGCCGATGCAATGAACGCGTTGACCCTATTCGATGTGGGAGGGAACGGAGATGCAGTGAACAAACCTGTTCGAGGTCGAGCTGACATTTGGGCTGACATTGTAAAAGAGGTTGGTCGCCGGTTCAGGTACACTCTCAGTCTGTACAACAATAACAATACAGGCAATCGGACATTGTACACACCGCTGCTGAGGAGAATATGTCAACGATCGGGCATTCGTATTGTTGCCAAAAAGTATGACATTGGCGGCAAATATGTTTCTGGTGGTGGCAACACCGTTGCTGGCGGTCTCAATTATACCTACCCCATTTCTTCGGTGGATATTCTGGATGTCCTTCCCTTGATTAAGCACGCTGCATCTACTGGTGAAGAAGGATTTTCCCCATGTCGCTTCGATGCAAACAATACTTCTTCCCTTCATATTGTTCTTGCGGATGGCAAAGCTCTTAATGATGCTGCTATCCGATGTTTAAATAGTGGGAATATTTCCATTGCAGCGGATTATGCTCAAGAGGCAGTATCTTTTTACCAGCGAGTAATTGATTCACCCCTTCACGTTCAGATTGTCAAGTGCATTCACTTGTTGTCGAAATGTCATTTCTTCGTTCAAGACCACGATGCGGCAATTCTGTCATCTCTCAAGTATCTTGCTCTTTCTGTCTCTCTCGGTGGCTTTGACAGCATGGAAGCCTTGACGGCCCATAGCCAATTGTCAGATGCTTATTTTGCAGCAGGTAAAGTGAAGGAGGGAATTAAGCATCTCCGTGCTGCACAATTTCTAATGGAATATCTGGGGGGTGGACGCTATTCTCAACTTGCTGCCACCTATTACAAAATTGGCACTCAATACATCGAAGGCGAAAAGTTACAAGATGCCTTGAGCTTCTATAGTGCTTCACAGAACAAGAGATCTGACGATCGAATGATAGATGGAATTTGTGCTAGCAGTGCCGCCATGGCCTTTGCTCATCTTGGAAAGTTCAGTGAGGCAAGCGAAGAGGAAAAGACTGCGTATCAGCTTTACTTAACTATGCTTGGTGAGGATCATGAACGCACTAAAATCAGTTCCTCATCACTGTTGGTAAGTGTCTCTATACAATCAAGCTGTTTAAGCCTCGCATATTCTCTTCTAACTACTTCGCCATTTGTTTTCTGCAATAGCAATTCATGCGCTATTCATTGGAACAGAGGAAATTGGCAACTGCTCAAAAGACCAAGCTGTCAAAAGAGATGGAGGCTGACGCTATCGCTGCGAGCATTAAAGCCGAGGAAGACATGGAAGAAGCTAAAAAGAAACAAAAGAAGAAAAAGAAGAAGGCTACTGGTAACAAATCCAATGAGAATGCCTCAGAGACACCCCAGCCCACTCCCATAGCTGCTTCTTAAAATAATGTTGGTTGAATGTTAGCTTACAGCTTACTCTGCCGATGAATATGAAATATGACATTTCTTTTGAATGACAGAAGGACAGCAGTCTCCCTGATCTTATCTCGTGAATCAGTGTTCAGTGTCTTAATGTTACAGTTTGCTAATAATATGAAAAATGAACCAATAATTGAAATTCCTTCACAACCTAGATATGTCCTATTCACCAGCCTTTTCAATCATCATGGGGACGGCTTCAGATTGACCCATTTCTTTACCGCTACTACTACCCCCACCTGCCAAATCCAATGCAAAATCAATATCAATATTCTTGGGTGAACCCACATAACCACTTGGAATTGTTTCGCAATCTCCCCACACAACCGCTGCTGCTGCTCCTCCCAAAGTATCATCACCACTCTTGACATCCACCAATCCGTACAATTTTGCAATGAGACGACAATACTTGGTCAGGGTAGGATCCAACGTGCAGTATTTGAGTTTACTCTTGACGGCATCGTCCGTGCATTTACAGTAGACTAAATGATCTTTGGACATGGTGACTACATCCGATGCTAAATCTTTGATGGAACATAGCTGAATGTAACCGCATCCGATGGGATCCGATAGACAATTTTGACATCGTACCCCCACGGCCTTTATCGGTAGCATTGCTTTTTCACTAGATGGTACTTTCAAAGAAGACAGATTGAAAAACTCCACCTGCTGAAGTAAAATTTGCATGGGGATGGGTAGTTTCTTGGATTCTTCCGAAAGGAAGGAAGCCACGAGGGGAACACCGTCGAGCGGTGCCGCGGGGGCTAGATAGAATTGATTCCCCTCGTCGGTGGTTTGAAGTTTGGCTCCCATATCACCGATTTTCACCTTTAGCGACGGGGGGTACACATTATCACTTTCCTTGAGTCGTTTACTCGGAGAATCTAAAGTAGCAGCAGCAGCAGCAGCAGATGTCTTGCTATTATCCCCCTCGTTCTCAATCTTTTTCTTTTTCCCCCCAGGAGAATGCTTCTTATCCATACCAACATTCTGTGCCGGTCCATACACCAACGATTTACCGTCGGTCTTTCGTACCTCAATTTGATTCTGAATCAAGTATCCTGTCACGAATGTTTCGAAGCTTTTCGTCGATTCGTACTCGACATTGGCCGCCTGTAGTACTTGACGTACGTGGTTTGGTACGGCGGTACATCCTCGATTATTGTTGCCATCTGCCACTGCAGTAGATTGTTCGCTGTTAGTATCATCACCGAGTAAATGAGTCAATGTCATATTGGGCAATATCTCCGATACACGTGACACGGTCCATTTCATACCGGTTTTGGGTAATAATTCCTTGCAATAGTGACAATGGAAGGAGATGGCGGACGAGTAGGGATGATAGAGAACATCGAGGGATTGGAGTATGGCGGTGGAATGGGAGGAGAGACGGATGGATGACGGTGTGTGATTTGCGGAGATGGCTGGTGATTGCAGTGTGATTTTTTTGCTGTTGGGTCCATACTTTTGCGGTGAGGTTGAAGCAGTGTTGTTGATAGTATTGATGGCAGTGGATTTGTTGTTGTTGCTGCTGTTCAAGAGTAGCTGTTGCTTGTAGAGTGGGTTGTCCTTGCATTGGTTCTCGTGTCGTATAGCATCTTTCTCGTATTTGAACTTGGCCACTTTACAAAAGTCACACTATTGAATTAGTTGTTGTTGTTGTTGAATTATTAATGAAATACACAATGAGTTTTGAAAGAGAGTAAATGATTCGAACGATTGATTAAAAGTGAGCAATACAGGTAACAACAAAATGATACATCAGTGATACTGTACAACACTTACTGTCCAAACTGTAGTCCAGCCTTCGCGATCATCCTGTGCATTGTCTCTA
>JALLPH010000844.1:0-22853 GCA_036939855.1 Cyclotella choctawhatcheeana
CTTGCGACGAACAATGGCCATTGGCGGTTCGTTTGATGGTTGTCAAGGGGGAATGCGGAGCAGGCAGCGCAGTAAAAGGAGGAGAAGCATCGTTTGCTGAATATGGTCGTAAGTCGGTGTGCAGTCAGTGCAGTATGGCAGTTTGATTCATAAATGAAAATGGTTATGGTTGATAGTCTTCTGAGGTCTTCGGTTACGGTACTTCGTGGTCGAGTATTAGAGACGATACTGCCAAACACTGCATGAAGATTGTCATGGTTGCGGGTTGCTAAAACTGCTAACGACTGCAGTCGTCAGTCGTTCAACTACATAGGAGGTAAGGAATGAGGCGACTAGATAAATACGCGCCTGCCGACTACGACTGTCGTGACGACTAGCAAGCAGTGTGGAGACATCTTCTGTGGATGACAGGTGGACATCGGACATCGAATCAATCAATCAACGCGTGAGAACAAAAGAACGAAAAGTTCACTTGACAGACTGGTAGAGATCTGGTAAACACAAAGTCGAGCTGATTCGTTGCGGTCTTCGTAACAGCCGTGGATAATTATTTAGGAAAAGTTAGTTCCATAATTGATGATACTATTCTTATTTCGGAACTCTGTCCAATAATTGACTGCCGTTTTCTCTCTATAGTTGTATATATCAGTTCATTTGATTTTCAACTTGCTCATTTTCCATATTCTATGAATGCTGCAGACATAAGATGTCATAGAAAATGGGTAAAAAACGAGGTTCAAAGAAACGTAGCGGCAGCATAGATCAAGCAGTCACGGGCGCAATTCAAGACCTAACCGCAGCCAATGAAGACCTGTCCATGCAACGTCACGACGAGGAGACGGCTCTTTCGGCAATCTATGGAAGCGACTTCTCATTATGCGTAGGGGCTTGGAACTGTCCCCTATACAAATTACGGATACGGCGAGCTTCCGAAGTTACAGATCACGGCCGTGGACAGCATGATGTTAACAAACGTGATGATACCAAGAAGATGGAACTTACATTGCAAATACAGCTTAATAAGAAGTATCCCTACTCTATTCCAATGATACAATTGACCAATGTGATTGGGATCCCAACCGTGCGAATGTCGGAACTGCTTCATCTGTTACAAACAAAAGCTAAAGAATGTGCCGACATGGGTGCGGTCATGGGTTGGGAATTGGGACAGGTTGTTGAAGAATATTTGGTGGATTACACATTAAAATTAGAACAAGAAAACAAGCAACGCGAACGAGATTTGATTGGACAATACGCAACATCAAAACAGGAAATGCACGGAGACATTGATTACAACATACACGAAAGTCAGAGTGCAGATGATGATGAACATGCACTCATTAGCCCTATCTCTCCGGGTAGAGAAAGTTTGGATAACGACATACAAAAAGAAACGGCTAGACAAATTCAAGCTTTAGATCATGCCGAAAAAATGCGTGAAAGGAGAAGACAAGAAAGAGGTGGGATCTCTCCTCGTCATTCCGAAAATGAAGAAGGAAACGAAGGCAGTGACAATGATGATTTCTTTCGATTATCAGATGCCTACAAGGAGTTAGATTTAGAGCCACCACCTACATCCTCTGGCTCTTCTTTTAGCCGGTATGAAACTGATTTTGTGGAGCTTGCACCACTTGGGCGTGGAGGGGGAGGCGAAGTTGTCAAGGCTATAAATCGCTTGGACCGACGTATATACGCAATAAAACGAATAGTCTTGGAGTCGGAAGAGGTGCAAGATCAACCGATCAGTAGTAAAGGGTCAACAACAAAAAATCAGTGGGCCGTGATTCAGAATCAAAAATTACGCAGAGAGGTCACGACAATTAGTCGGATGACTCACAAGAATATAGTGAGATACTACCAGGCATGGGTTGAGTCCAAACAACAAGATCCTGTACTTCTAGACAAGTCACAAAATTCCGCTGCAAAATCAACCGAAGAAGTAGATGATCAAAACAACGACATGGGATCTGATGATGATTCGTGGAGCTCGACCTCGTATGCATCAAATTCATCCTCTTCTTCTTCGTCTGATGAGCCAATTGAGAACATTGTTCGGAAACAAAGCCAACACACAGCAAGTTCTTACGCTCGCTCGATGTCATTAGACAATTTCTTGGAGCATGAGATGAAAGATTTTTCAAACCCATTCTTATTTCATGATCAAGACCACGGACAACAATTGAGATACCCTGGATCTGCGACTTCTTCCTCTCACTTAGAGTCGGGTTCTGATATACTGCAGAGAGAACGAGGACAATCACTGGATGGTTCGAGGAAGACACTGTACATTCAGGTGAGAAGGAGAATTATCTTAAAATGCGCTAACATGAACATGATTCGAATCACTGATGTAATTTACGTGTGGCTGTCGTCATAGATGGAGTACTGTAAAACCACGATGAGAGATATGGTTGACGAATGCAAGTTGACCTTTGAATTAGTTTGGAAGTTTCTACGTCAGATATTAGAAGCGCTGACATACATTCATGGCGAGCAAGTTATTCATAGGTTAGTCTTTATTTCATATATTTTGTAGCATTGCGCTATATAACCTCAGCAAATCATATGTTGTGTTGACAGAGATCTCAAACCTGCTAATATTTTTGTAGATACTGAAGGAGAGATCAAACTGGCAAGTAAATGATTTGATAGTGACGTAATGATATGATGATCTCCATAACTAAATATGTAAAAATATCATTCTAATTCCAGGGCGACTTTGGCCTAGCTACGACAAATAAAGCAAATCTAAGCGATGAGAGTGAACCGTCAATGCATGGCAATGAAGCTGAATCACTACACGATGCGATAATCAATCCGAATGGACCGTTGCGATCACTGTCCTTTGACCAGCAAATGTCTACCAAATCAATAACTCAGGGAGTTGGCACTGTGTTTTATTGTGCTCCGGAGCAACTCGATAAAAGAAAACACAATGACAGCTCATATGATAGCAAAGCTGATATCTTTTCATTGGGTGTTCTACTCTTTGAAATGTTCAATCTATGCCCTTTTGCCACATGTGAGTGAGTAAATGCCTTTACTGTAAATATTTATTCGTGCTTCTCTGAATAAGCTCTGGAATGTACCAACGAAACTACATAGACATGGAAAGAGCAACAGTCCTGACTTCACTACGGGGTGATACTAAGAGTGCGACAGAAAAAGAGGACAACAAACCGGTGTTTGCAAAGGATGGAACTGTTATTGGAAATGTGGAAGCAGCTGCAGCGTCTCGATTTCCTGCAGCATTTAGACAATCTGTTCCAGAAAACGCGCAGGTAAGAGCATAATTTAAACGTGCTAATCCGAGAGATAGAGCCATCGCTACATGCCCTTATACAATCTTGTTTTGTTAGCGCATAATTCTCTGGTGTCTTGAAAGAAATCCTTCAAACCGGCCTACAGCAAAGCTTCTCCTAACAAGTGGTCTTTTGCCACGAAAAGTAGAGCTGGAACAGAAGTATTTGGATGAAGTTTTGGCAACCTTAAGTGACCCGCAATCTGATGATAGTTATCTTGCAATTCTTGCAAAGCTTTTCGAAAGACCAAATCCTAAGCACGTGCTGATGACATATGACACAGACTTGGCGATCAAGACAAACAATAGCCATGATCTGGCTTCTCATATGCTGCTAAAAAGTCTTGGAGCAATAAAAGGATCATACTGGAGCTCCCATAGGTGATTTTTCAGTTGAATTATGTACAATAACTCCGGGCTTTCTTTTCTTACTTGCCGCTTTACACCAGCATCAATGTGACATCTTCGCCCATGAGTGCTATTGCCACCGCGGCAGCAGCTACATCCATCAGACGAGCCAAAAACATCGTTAATATTAGTGGCGGAGGAAAAGAGGGTGAAGGTAATTGATTATATTTGTTAAACTTATTCATGAATCCTGCAAAGCTTACCTGCTAATTTATTTCACAATACAGCTCTCCGAGGTGTTGCACAGCAAGCAAGTGCATTACTGGCTATGAGGGAAGGTTAGTTATTTGCCTACAACATTATTTTCTGCATTTTTATGTTGTATTAATGGTGTGGCGCTCTGTTCTTTAGCTTCGGCAGCAGCAGTGTCTGGCTCGTTTGAATCGATTCTGGGATCTGATCCTCATATCGTTGACAGTTTTACAATCAGATTAAGTTCTATTTTTCGATCACATGGTGCTACCCGACTTCGGGCATCTCCGTTGAGACCACGTGATCAACAAATCGATCACAATTCTACCCATAGACCAGCGGAAATGATTAATGATCAAGGTTTTGTCTTGATATTAAGAGAAGACTTGACTACCAACTTTGCACGAGCCATTGCGCGTTGTGGTTTGACCGCCAACAACTTAAAGCGGTTCGACATTGACACTGTATATCATGAATCGGACGCTCGGTAAGTCAATAGTACTTGCATCTGCACCATACTAGTGACACAGCAACTCACACCAATAATTACATTAGTGGACAGCCAAATGAAACACTAGAGGCTTCATTTGATATCACAACATCAAACACGACTCATGCTAAAACTTTGGTGGAGGCAGAGATAATACTGGTGCTCTGTCGTGTGATGGCTTTACTAAAACCAAATGGAAAAGTTAGGATTGAAGTACCTCCACTTGTACTGCAATCCCCCGTCTGGTTTCTTCGTTTATCACATACACGTCTATCCAATGGTGAGATTACTGTCCATGCCACCTCTTAATGTCGCCATTCAAAGCCGTGAACTGATTTCTATCATCACTTTTAAAGCCATTATGGATTTATTGACTATTCCCAAATCAAAAGGCATGAGGCAAAACTGCCTAAATATTTTCACTTCTATTACGGCTCCTAATCCAATAGAGCTTATCAACGAAAAGACCCAACGACACTCGGGAAAGCACAAAAAGAAATCCATTGAGCTAAAAGATAGCAAAGTGGCATTCGTAGAAAAAGCCTTAGCATCGGCTATTGAGAATGGTCTGCCAAAAATAGCAGCAGAACGATTTCTTCGCTTCGTTTCATATGGGAACAGTCTGCCTTACTCCACAGATATCCAGAAAGCTCTTGATACAATTTTCAGTGCTGCAAAACATCTCTATCAAGCAGATATAAGCTCTGGAAATAATATCAAACACAAGAGTTCGTCACAGAAAGCCCTTGAAACTGCGGCAAAGAGCATTGCTCAGATCAAATCATTTCTTGATTCAATCTCTACTTTTGGTATTACATTCATGGCTTCCCAGAGCAAGAAATCCGAAACAAAAGGCGCTGCTCAAATATCTCAACCAAGCTATATTGCCATCGATCTTGGGCTGAGTTCGAACTATCATGATATTATATATCAGGCAATCCTAGTGCAAGACAATTTCTTTGAACAAGACAAACCTAGAAGCTACAGAGGCTTTAGTAATAAGGGTGCAAGAATTGCGGAAGGTGACAGGTAAGACTGTTGATGGATGACATACATCACAGCCATAAAGGCCTTGTACTCACTCTTTGGCACAGGTATGATGAACTTGTAAGACACTTCAGGCCTCCTGGCAACTTGTCAACACCAATTCCAGCATGTATTGGGATCAAATTTAGTGTTGGAAAGCTGCTCGAGCGAATCTATCGAATGCTTCGCAGACCGACTCGACATCAGTTCCTAATACCAAATATTCTTACCTAGATAATATCAGGCGAAGTTTAGGCTATCCATTTCATGATCACTACTCTGCTCCAGTGCAAGTTATCATAACAGGTGAATATGGAATGGATAAAAGCACAGAGTGTGAGCGTGCTAATGTTGCTTCGTTGCTTTGGTCTCGTGGAATTTCTTGTGATTACACAGCTCAAAGTGGTCTCATGATGTCTCTGTTGAAGCTATTCACCAATGATATCCATAGTGAGAGATTGTCATTTGAGTGGAGTGTAGATATGATATGTGGAATCTGCGCAGTGTTTAAGATTCCTTTCGTAGTGGTCCTCGTGCCACATCTGCTCAGTTCCAAAAATGCAGTGAAGCTAAGGGCCACAACTATAAGAACTCAATATGGCGAACAGTACAATTATACTGGAGGTGACGAGTTAATTGTTTTGCCATCATTGCCATCCATCTTATCAGAGAGATTATCGTCAAATGAGGATAAGGACGTAGAAAACACTCTGACCGAGTCCAATAGCTCCAGTGATCTGCAGCTATTAAATCAACCACGCCAAAGTCAAAGCATTGATGTAGATTGCACATATGTTGCAGCAGACCAATATTATGATGACGAACATAAAGTCAAAAGTGACAATGCTTCATGGAAAAACATTAAGAAAGTGATGAAGACTTCAACTCAAAAAATGACAACACATCTAAGTCATCTTTACAAGCCAATGCACAGCTCGGGACAAAGCATCCCAGTGATAGCTACTGATCTCTCTTTTAGCATAATACGTGATATCGGCAGCTGTTTAATGCTGGAAGGGCTGACATCCTTAAACAGCTCTGATATAGCAGCCAAATACCCACAGCACAAAAAAGTATTTAGAACTCTCATGTACGCTCTAGATAATCAGTTCGAAAAATTCAAGGCAGCTTCGAAAGGATATTCAGGCATTGACAGCACCTCCCTCACAATATTTTTGTACTCTATTCCTTCCGATAAATACGATTTAATAACATTAACAGTGTAAAAAGCATAAATATTATCCACGTCTAGCTTCTTCAGGTCAGTTACATTCCTTTATCTTGTGAGTGCACAATAAGATTTAAAATGAAAACAGCAATCAAAGAAGTTTAGCCTAACTATTGCTGTGTTTGAAGTATTGCGGCAGCACACGCCACACATCACATCCACCACACACGTACACCACCAACCACCACGCACCACCAACTCCCAACTCCAAACCAACCACACATCAATACCCGACACCATGGCAACCACCAAAATCAAACGACACCGGGATCCTCTCAACCCAAAGCCCATACTCGACAGAGAAACTCTTACAAAATCCCTTCACGCACACACCAAAGGAAGAATTAAGAATGAAGAACGTCAACTGGATCTCTTCTACCAGCTCCTCCATCGCAGCGGATATAACGTTTCTCTCGATACATTCATCACATCGTTGATTCATGATGATGCATCAGTAGTCGGAGCTGCTGATAACATAGACACAAAACTTCCTGCGAAGAATCCCGTCTCGAGTAGACCAGGCCGCTTACCGCAGCTATCCAAAGTATTCCTGCAATTCTTGTCAGACACGTGTATCGAAGCTCAAGATGAAGATGGGTTTGTGATGCTTACTTCACGTGTCAAAGTACATCAGACAAGCGAAGACGGGACCACTACAAAGATTGCTGTTGAGCTTCAGGATGGACATGTTGTGGAGAGTGTGTTGATGCGACATGAAGGAAGGGCAACACTATGCGTTTCCAGTCAAGTTGGGTGAGTGAACAAATGAAAATTATTGCTTGCATACGCCATACGCATCGCTGCTTGAACTCAATATTGCTATTGCTGGATGATTTAGATGCGCAATGGGCTGTACTTTTTGTGCCACTGGAACAATGGGGATACGGGGAAACTTGTGCTCAGGAGAAATATTGGAGCAAATGGTTCACGCTAGTCGCATCCTAGCAGAGGATGCCAATACAGCCGACAGAAAGGACGGGGCACGACTTGACTTAATTAGAAACATCGTATTCATGGGTATGGGTGAACCACTTAACAACTACGACAATGTCCTCACAACATGTCGAGCCTTGATCAATCGTCGATTGTGGAACTTGGGACACAATCGAGTTACTGTGTCAACTGTTGGGGTTACATCGAGAATGAGAGACTTGACACGCGATCTTCCCGAAGTCAATCTTGCATTGAGTTTACATGCACCCAATCAAAAAATGAGAGAGGCCATTGTACCTGCTGCGAAGGGGACGCCTATTGAATCGTTAATCGATGCCCTTGATGAACATATGATGGCTTTAGCCAAACGTGCACTTTTGGAGAATCCGCAGAGCTCTAGCAACGACAAAGAAGATAGAGAATTTAACAATGTCCAGAGAGTGACTGCAAGTAAAAAGAAGAGAGCAATGATTGAATATGTAATGTGTAAGTTATGTGTTTATTCAAGCCACTGCTGTTACTAACAAACAAGAATATGTGTACTCAAGTTTTTGTGTGCCGTCGTAGTGGAAGGAGACACATCAACAATCGAGGCAGCGCATCAGTTGGGAAAGTTATGCGAAGGGAGGCAGCTTGTAGTGAATCTCATTCCTTACAATAAAACTGATGTGAAGGATAAGTTGAGCTGTCCCAGCGAAGAACATATGCAAGAATTTCGCCGCATAGTCAGCTCATATGGATCATTTTGTTCTATTAGGCAAGTGACTTTCTATATTTTCCACGCTTGTAAGCCCCACCATTAACATTTTGCCTTCTGACTTGTTTCTCGCAGACGAACAATGGGAGCAGATGTTAAGGGGGCATGCGGTCAGCTTGTAGTTGAGCAAGAGAAACAAATTCGCAATATGAATGTTGGCGACATTGAAGATGGCCCCTTCTTTTCATCTCGGAGTAAAAAGACAAACCACACACGAAAGCCCAAGAATGCTGACAGGAAACAACATTCTAAAGACACTGAAAAGATTACCCGAGGCTTGATATTTATGTCCGGAATTGCAACCGCTTGTTTTTTGATTTCAGTGTCCCTATTTATTTCAAAAAGAGTAAGAAGATAATATGATTGATTGTCCTAAGATAATTCTACGAAATAGCCGTTCTCTTAATTGCAACTCGTGGCAATGTATTGCCAAAACATCACCATCATCAATGACTTGACATTGAGTCGCGTGGTGTGTTGACTTAATTGATCGTGTCATAACCATTGGATATTTCAGTAAAGAATTGTAATTAGATAATTATGTATTGATGTCATCAGATGTAGAGAATGTAACGGATCACTCAAAATATATTACTCATAGCTCATTCAACTTGCGCTTTACCTTGTTCTTCGGGATAATGTGTGGCACTCTACGTAAAATACCATACAGCTGAGAAAGACTCGACTTAGAGTCTGTATTCCCGATAGAAGAAAATACATTTGGCAAAGATGTTGCCGCAAACTCGACATTCTCAAGCGAATGGCTTTGAAGAATTTTCTTGCGAGCCACAGCAAGTTTGTCTGTGTTTTGATTTGAATGTAGTAATGAGTAGATGTTGATTGGAACATCATCATGAAGGTTTATGGACTCAAGTACGTGGTTCGAATGATATGTCGCGTTTATACTTGACACGTTGCATAGAAGGTTGGTAAAAGATGAAGACGACCCATCAAACTTGAAATTGAACCCAGGAAGCTGATAATGGATCTTAAACACTTTGAGTGACGCATTTCTATGCAATGCATTTACTAATATTTGTGTCAGTTCCTCTCTTTCTTCAGCTACAACAGCATCAGTCATCTCTCTATACATTTTTGACCTTTCATAATGCACTTCTAGTTCCTCCAATGAACAGTTTGGATCTGCAATGGCATCTGCAATGACTTGAAGTTTTGCAGTACCGACAACTTGCAGACGTAGTCGTTTTACGATTGAGTTTGTACGTAAAATATTTGCGACATCAGCTACCACGTTCTCGGGTAATGCAATAATATAACTGACGATGTCGATTTCTTCTATGCTTCTATGAGATTGAAGCACATTCAACATTTCGTGCCATCCTTCAAAGTTATTCCGATCAATTTCGTTCCTGATTTTGAACACTCTCACTTGTTGGTTCGACGCCATAAATTGAGATAAAGCAGTCATCATTTGGTTGCTTTCCCTAACCATTATAGATATTTCTTCTAGCATTGAAGTCTGGAGGGACCTAAGAATAGTGCACAACGCAGCCGTGGTAAACTGGCTACTGTTAACATATAACCTCTTCAATGTTGAGTTGGATGCTACCCAACCAGCAAAATCATGGAGAGTTTGATCATTCTCAATCGTCTCAGCCATGGTATAGTATGATTCGAAACTGAGTTTCCCCACTGAGTTTGATGAAATAATATTCGAGACAAGTATTTTCCACTCCAGTGTGACAAGATTTTTTGACTCCACAAGACACATCATACTATTGAGCATTGTCATTCCCCGTATCACAGAAAACGAGAGACACGTATATAATCGTGAATGAAAGCAGAATTTTTCCAATGCATTAAATGTCACCTTTCTAATTGACAATACAAAGGCTTCCACTTTATCATATACCTCCTGTTGATCATGAAGATATGGCCAAGCTTTTATCTTAATGAACTCCACAGATTTGTTTTGGGCCAGACCATTAGCGATGATCATAAGGTCGTTTGTATTGGATCTACGCCATACGCCTTGACCTAATGCAAGAGACTTTATCTGGCAGTTCACATCACAGAGAGTTTGACCAATATGTTGACAGCACTGCTCTGAGAAATAATAGTCGCCGAATGAGAGGTGAAGCAGCCCTTTCATTTCACAAATAGCTTGGATTGCAGCATAGTTAGCAGCGAAAATGTCAGAACAAATTCTAATCGACTTCACAGATTGGCAAGCACGTAATGCATTTCCAATGGAATCATGAAACCTCCTAGGACAGAATACTTCATCACTAAAATCAAATATGTTCATGTCAATGAACACGAGTTTTGTGTTGTTGGCAAAAAAGGGAAGAAGAAGTTCAATCTCAGTTGTTGTGATATCTATGAAGCATATTTCCGACGCCTCAATTGAACGGTTTTGATTTAATCCCCTGCAGAAGTCCCGCTTATCATCAGCAGACCAGACATCATTGGGTTCTATCGTTAATGACAAATGCGTTACATACTTGCTGTTCCCTAGGCACTGCCCTGCTGCATGCCAATCAACCATGTCCGGATCTTCGTCGTCGTTAACCGAAACAAAGACGGACTTGATTGCGGGATCATTGTTTTGGATGGCTTCAATGACGCCGGGACTGAAAATGGAAATGTTGTCTTGGTTTCCAATATACTCCCCCCATTCGTTTAGGTTCCCATTGTTAGTCTGCTGCGGCTGTCCTTCTAGACGATTTTCAATCTCCATAGTTCGTTCGTTAGCAAAGATTGTCCTTCGACTTTTCGTTGTATTGACGGGGGGGAAGTGAAAATGAAAATGTTGCGAATTCGGCACGCACCCATTTCAAAATACCTTGTGGATTCTAGATACTCATAAGATACTTCTATGTGTTGTACAAAGTATCTTTACTTCAAGAGATATTTCTGAAAGGTAATATATTGACACTGCGCAAACGCACTACAACAAGCCATCATGCAACAGATCACATGGTAGCACTCAACATCATCATCCAGCAACATCAACCATGATGTACTGCCTCCTCTCTCTACTAGCCGCCACAACGGCATTCCAGCCCGCCATCCTCCCATCGCGCCTCCAAAACATACCCCATCACACTTCTACTACAACAACAACCACACGCCTCCAAGCTAAAGAAGACGTAGCCACCATCCAAATCCTCATGTCCGACACGGGCGGCGGCCATCGCGCCTCCGCCAACGCCCTCCGCGACGCCTTCAACGTCCTGCACGAAACAGAACCAAATCGCTTCCCCCTCAAAATCGAATGCGACATCGTAGACATCTACACAGACTACGGCCCCTTTTGGCCCATCAATGCCTACGTCCCGCTGTACAAATTCATGGCCGAATACAGCTTTTTGTGGAAATGGTTTTACGAATTCGGAGCGACGCCGCTCGGACTTTGGATGAATGACTTTTTGTTGGAAACGCTATGCTTCGATTCTTTCGAGAAGTGTATGAGACGTAACCCGCTGGATGTGGAGAGGGACGATGAACGGGCGGATATGGTGGTGAGTGTCCATCCGCTTTGTCAGGATTTGCCTTTGAAAATCTTGGCTAGTTTGGATACGGGGGGTGAGAGTAGAAGTGTGGAGAGGAGGACTACTCCTTTTGCTACGGTGGTTACTGATCTCGGCGGAGGTGAGTGAATATTGATTTTGTACAGACTGACATGTATCTTGATGCTCAGTCAACTAATGTTTTGTGTGTATATAAATGCACAAAATAGCACACCCAACCTGGTTCAACAAAGGCGTAGACAAATGCTTTGTACCGTCCACAGTCCTCAAAAATGCAGCACTTGATCGTCAAGTGGAAGAATCGAAAATTGTTCAATACGGTCTACCCATCCGACGGGGGTTTTGGAGATTCGGAGCAGACTACGACACTGAAGCAACAACTTCTGATCAGAAGAAAGGAGGGTTCTGGAAATTTGGAACGAAAAAACAGAATGATGTGGAAGAGGTGAAAGGTGTACATCATAAACCAACTATTCGTGAGGGTTTGGGATTGTTGGATTTGCCCACTGTCTTAATTGTGGGCGGTGGAGATGGCATGGGTGGCATCGTAAATCAGGCTACAGCAGTGGGAGAAAGACTACAAAGTCTTGCCGCAAAATCATCCTCTAACAACGAACCAGCATACCAAATGGTTGTAATCTGCGGGAATAACAAATCAGTTCAGACCACACTCTCACCACCAGAAACACAATGGGGATCAAATGTGGCTGTGAATATTATGGGTTTTGTGAACAATATGGATGAGTTCATGCGTGCTTCTGATATATTAGTTACCAAGGCTGGTCCGGGGACCATTGCAGAGGCTTCCATCTGTGGACTTCCTTGTATTTTATCTAGCTTTTTGCCGGGACAAGAAGAAGGAAATGTACCATATGTAGAAGAAAACGGATTTGGGTGTTACAAGGGTACCCCAGAGGGAATAGCCGATACTGTGGAAGAATGGTTTGCTGTTTCTTCTGTGACCACAGAAGGTACAGTACTTGAAACGATGAAAGAATGTGCACTTAATGCGGCACGGCCAGATGCTACATTAGACATTGCTCGAGATTTGGCCGATATGGTTTATAAGAGAAGAGAGGAATTGAATATTGGTATTAATAAGAAGGAAGAAGTAGCTGTAGCTGCATGATCTATCGTAATGAATGTAATTTAGTACATCGATGTTGCCACAAACATAAGTCATAAATATTATTTGCCCCTCTTTGTATTTGGTTAGTTTTCCTCAAAGAACAAGTTCGGTAAATTTCTCTTGCAGCAGCTCATGAGTCCACAAACCCACTACATTCAGTCTGCAGCCATTAGTCCTGGATGCATCTAGACTCAGCTGGCTTCTATAATGAGCATAATGCGAATGCAGGCATTTCACATAAGGAACAAAAGGTTCAGCATCATCCCAGGTTGAATCTTTTCGTTTTTCACCTCTATAATCCATCCCTGCCACACCAGAATATCGTATCATACCTCGCATACTCTCCACAGTCCGCATTTGCTTCTCATCCTCCGAATTATCCATCAGCAGCCATTCTCGGTCTTGATCCGAAAGCAACATCCATCGTTCATCTGCATACTCAGCATGACATTCCAGCCATTCTTTCGCTAATAATACATTATCCTCGAGGCGTGTTTGGAATTCGTAAACATGGCCCGATCGTTCTAGCTCTGAAATAGCGCGTGAGATGTGTGTATCAGACAGCCAATACATTGTCGGGAAGGGTGTTATATTGCAATTTTCGCACAAGCTATTACTAGTATGCACATTTTTGTTAATTCCATCCGTTTGAAGTTGTTGAATCAATAGTGGGTATGATTTGATAGCTACCGGTCTTCCTACACCATGTTTAGACGTATCAATCTTCCCCTCTCTCGCAGTACTATCACCATGTGTGCAATCACCACTTCGTGCAGATATGGAACATATATTCGGTGGCAAATATCCCAATTGTTTCATTAAAGCTTCTTCTTCGCATGGCGTTACATCGCGATGTGGAGATGGTAGAAAAGTTTGTTGTTTACGTCTTCGTTTCCATCTCCGTCCTGTAGGGTGAAGATTGTTTTCAGTTGTAGATGATTGTTGGTTAGGAATTTGAAGCGAGGCTGCAGTGTTTAATCTGCATACGTCGATTAGAAGACAGTATTTTGGTAGAGAGTAGATCCATCTTCTTTTAGTTGGCATCTTGTAACTAATTTAGTGTGTTATACCGTCCAAGATGGCCTTCTGATAGTAATTGTATTGTAATGAGTGGTAGTCAAAGCATAAAGCATGGTCAAAGGTAGTATTGTTCTTCGCAAAAGTCAACTCAGTCTCCAGCTTCCGTAGGATTAACGGGCTGTCTACACAAACTTGGTTGGGTTGTCAGTTGTCAATTGTCATGGTTCGTCGTGTGATGGGTGGTCGTGGGGGTTGGGGGTGTTACCATGGTGTCACGTTGTGATGTCGGGCGGGCACACACTGTGGTGTCACACTCTAACAGAGGTTCTTTTGGGTATCTTTGTGTATTTCCGCCCCGAATAGAAATAAGAAAAGGGGGTTTTTAGTTCGGAAAGAACCTCTAAAGGCTGGAACCACTTCAGATTGCGGAAGTAAATAAAAATTGCTCGTCTCCGCCACTCCCATCATCCACCATTCCGAGGGGTTACACCACCGCCCTCACCACATTAACACCATGTCCAACACCCCCCCGCCGCCTTCTACACAGTCTCAGCGTCCTCCCCAGCCTCACGCGCAAGCTGCTCCGACCCCAGTTATTCCAGAAATACAGCCTACACGCCAGGCTATCGACGATTTGCAGCGTGGTTCGGATGCATTCACGCCGGCTCCCAAGCGTGGTGGTAATGTACTGTTTCAATCATCAGCCAAGCGTCCATCTCTCAGCGCAGATGAACCTGCCTCTACCGGCCAAGCGAATGTCTCGGCTACGCCCTCATCTGTAGCTGCTCCCTCTACCAACAGCAAGACGCCCAGATCGTCTGAATCCTCTGCAAATGTCTTCCAATCCAACAGGTCCTTCTGTATCAACAATTACTTATTTGACAAATTTCGGAAGCCACATGTATCTTCATCGCGTGATATCGCCTGTGACGACACTGCCTTCGAAAAATACAAGAAAACATTTACACACCAGTTAAATCACCGCTTCTCTTTGAAATATGAGACGGCGGCTGTTATTCAGGAGCAGTTAGACTCTCAGCCAAGAACAAGATCAGAGGCACGGGCGATTTTGGAATCATTTGACNGTTATTCAGGAGCAGTTAGACTCTCAGCCAAGAACAAGATCAGAGGCACGGGCGATTTTGGAATCATTTGACAGTGAGGCTATGTCTCTACAGACATCTGAAGTGAAGCGATTGTCGAGATTGCATGTCGAGGACTTGTTCAGGTTGTCAGAAGGTGCTCCTCTTAAATTTTTTGTCTCAGAGGAGTCTGCGTCTATCACCAATCTTTGGTACCGTGACATTTTCGCAGTAGCTCTGCGTGAACTGCCGGAATGTAAAACATTAACCAGGATAAACGGCGACTTATTCCACTGCTTCCATGTGAATATTCTCTGCGCGAGGCTACATGACGACATGCGTTCAGGTATGGTTTCTGAGAGGGATCTTAATGACTACTACAAAAGGAATGAGGGATTCAGTATTACCTTCGGTGGTCTCGATCACATTAAGTTAACAATCAGTTGGAAACAAGTCATCCAATACAGCTCAGAATGGATGTTCTTTGGACCACCTACCCCTCGAAATCGAGTATACCCTGATCTATTTGAAAAGAAGACTAGTCTGACGTCAATTCGTGCCATATTTCATTGGTACAGCCAAGAAACAGCCGGTGATTATACCTCCTCGAGCGCACTTCTTTCTGCGTATCTTAGCGCCGAAAACAAAATACTCCTGAAAAAGTCTGAGAAGTTGGAGACACCAAATCAACCTATGACACCTAATCTACATATTCAGTCAATACCCGACGGGCAAACATCTGTTCTTACAGTGATTAACGAAGACTGTAAATCTGCATTTTATGGAGCTGTTACCGGGTGGACTGACCCGCAAGCGCCGCTGTTGTCAGAGGAGACATACAAATCCTGGATTGATATGATGAAAGTTCAGTATATGGCTCTGTGGATGAATCTTTCAAAATTTCGTGGTATAACCGGAAGCACACGAGGAAGCGGTTTAGTGCCTGGTAAAGAACGTCAAGTATTGAATAACATCCTCTCTCAATTACGCAATCGAAATAGTCGTCTATTAACGTGGTGGGCACTCATAGAGTCTGTGGCTTTAATGGCATGGAGTGTCGGTCGTACCGCATTGGATCGATTAAACTACTGGGGGACTCACGTTTACTCATCCTCACGTGACCGAATGTTGAATTCTCTATTTGGAAAAGAGCAAATGCAAAGTGTAAAGGATGCTTTTGCAGCTGCAACTGTCATAATCTTTATCATTGACAATTATCAGAAAGGGCAAAGACTCAAGAATCAGCGAGGAGAGCATAGTAGTGCCTTTCAATGTGGAACGAATCAAATTGCTGAGTTGGCATTTTTGTATAGCAATCCGATGTTCAATTTAGTCAAGCCATTAGAGGAATTGTCTTATGATGGAAGCGAAATAGTTGTGTCACCCGACGGCATGGTTGAATATGAGAGCTACGACGGTTATTCTCCATCAAAATTCTTTGAATCTCACAAGACTCTTCCTACCGCGGATCCTGATTTTACTGGCAAACGTGTCAAAGCATACATGAATATTTTGCAACTGAGTCAGACACTACAAGCCATGCAGACAGCATTTGCAAGTGAAATGTCACCACATTTTCCTAATGATTTGGACAAAGTTGCAGTTCAGAACTTTCGCTACGAATCACGCAGTGACGAAGCAAAGAAAGTTTTTGCAGACTCTAGAAAGTTTCAGCGTGAAGCTGTAATGAAATGGAATCCGCAATCAGATGAGATTAAACAGTCAATGATGATGGGTATGAATCCTATGGAAGAAGCTGCTTCCATGGAGACTGGAGCAATAATTTTGGAACTGCTTATTAAAGCCGGGGTTATGTCTATTGATGATGATGGAAAGTTCGCCGTTGGGGATCTATCCAAGTTCATAATTTTGGCAGGTGACGTGAAAACGGTTGACAATTTGAACCTAATACAAGAAACAATCCGTTCATCTATGAAGGGACGTGGATTCACAGAACTCAGTCATCAGTTATCTGTCTTTGACCAAGCACTTTCAAGGGTCATGGATTTGCCCGGCGATTGGCATGCTGGTCTCTCTATGCTTCAAGCTATCATATCATTATTTTATGATGCACTACTATATCCAATTCTTCATGGGATGCTAGGGTGGAATCGTTTCAATCGAGAAACAAATAAATGCTATTACACGAGTGCCCGTGGAGTCATTCTTTGCAATACGATATTATACAAGGTCACCTTTGAACGATTCATATCTCTCTACTACAAGGATTTGAAGACAAAGTTCGATCAGGAAGTGGATAATGGGAAGCTTGAATTCGGTGATGGAAATTTTATGTGTTATTGTGCGGTCGAATTCCAACAGTATCTGAAGGAAGAGCTCATTTCATGTGATGAATGGAGGAGAGCCTGTGCGGTGTTCCTAGTTATGTCTTCTGACTTCATTCATCACGTTGATGCATATAGGAAGTGTGACGCTGTCGCCATTGAAATGTCTTACCTTCGATTTGCGCCAGTTTGGAGGGTTGTTGGTGCGAAAAGGTACCTCGAGCGTGTGTGGCGTCAACAAGAAACACTTTACACCAAATTTGGTTTTCAAGAGCTGCAATTGTCGAGGATCAATCGTTGTTCTCGTCCTTATCACGGTGGAACTGGAAAAGGTGGTCACGCCTTAGACGAGAAGATGGAACATTTCAACGGGGAATATGCCAGATTTCCGACTCCGCGTACCAAGACTGCCTTTGTAGATCACAGCCGACATGTAGGATTAGCGAAGAAAGCCAAAAACACTGTGCTAGAGTTTTACACCGTCAAACCCATCGTAGCGAAGAAACCTCCAAGATCAGCCAGTTCTAAGTTTGACGAACCCCAACAACAGTTTCTATATGAATTCTTTACACGAATGGAAACTTCTGTATGTGATCCTCATAGGAAGTACAGCGTGAAGCGATTAGTAGATGTTGGAAAGACTGTCACAACATCACTAAAGCTACAGTCAGTAGAAAACAGATTAGTTGACAAGAGAGTATATGATTCAGATTACATTCTAAGCACCCTTCGACAATGCACGCTGGAAAAGGAGACGATCGATACGGCAAACCTATCTGAAGAGGATGCAGCCAACGTTACTGAAGAGGAGGAAATTGAGCAATCGGAGATTCCGGACGCCGCACAAGAGGATGATAATATGTTAGGTCGTGGTACAGTAGAGCTTGAGGAGGAAGAGATGAGCCCAGATAATGCTGAGTCTAATAGAAAACGGGGATTCAACGTCAACTGTTTGATTGACGTATGGTCAAAGGGTAAGGATCTTCTAAGGAAGGATGGCATTAAGGAATGTCGCGAAAGAGCGAAGGAGAGAGACATACGAGAAAAGAAGATGATGGATGTCATTGGACAGATTATTGCAGATGCACAATCTGTCAGACGCAACACACGTCTTAAGAGAGAACCGGAGGAAGTGGAAGAGCCCGATTGGATGGAGGAATGTCGGGAATTATCAAGATTCGGATAATGAACTGAGTAATTTATTTTAGTGATGGACTTGAAAGCAGCTCTTCGTATTTGTATTTACGTGTCTTGCATTCATCCATAGTACCAATGAACTTGTAAACATCCTTGCGCTTGTACCTGTCTTGGTTGAACTGATTCAACGAGCCCTTCTTCCTAGCAAGAATGATTAAACCGGAACCGTCTTTTTTCACATGAGTAAATTGCAATACACCCACTGAGAAAAGTTGCAGCATCAAACCCTCAACATGATACCGTTTAATAGTACCCGCACGCCGATCAAAGATAAGTTGCACAGCCACTTCGTTGTTCCATACAAAGTCAATGAGTGTATTGTGATTTTTATCATCGATGGACATTGGGAAGGATCTTGACGAATAATCAGAGTCAAAGAAATGAATCAAGCCCATCACAAATATCGGACGAAAGTAGTTGTCAATTGCTCCAGTGCAGTGAGGGCATGCTGTTTTGCACGGTGGGAACAAAGGCGAATTTGTAGGGATTACATTATTCACCAAATACCCACGAGAACAAAAACTCTCTATCTTGCAATGCCAACAGCCCTGACGCAATGATACGAACCTGCATAATGTCATGAATTCGTCATATTTGACGTGACATACAAATGCTCTTTCTGTGGGAGGGAGGTGAGAGTTGTGTGGCTGAGGGTGATGATCTTTCAGAATTTGAGTTGCAATGTACATGAAATCATTGAAGCTGATGCACAATAGACACTCAGATGCTTAACCGTCTCTTCCAACACGACCCATGCGCTGTACGTAAGACTGCATATCCCGAGGCAGCTGGGAAATACCCTCGCAATACAGTGTGGGATGATCCAACCCCGCGTCGATGGCAGATGTGCCAACAAATCCACGAAGATTAACCCCGGCATCGGTTAATCGAGTTGACGTTGATGTGAAAGCCCTAGTGTATTGGAATTTCTCAAGGGCAGACTGGGATCCATGAACGAGAAGAACATCTACACGATTGTCAGACGAATCGAGATGAGCGCGTAAGGCTTTGTGAACATCCTTGGCGAGATGTGCAGTCCCAGTGTAGATTATGAAGCATCCACTACTGTCCCTCTCTAAGAATTTCTCCACCAACTTGCACATGGATTGCTTGTATTTTGATGACAGCTCGAGTTTCATTGTTATATTTCGTCGGCGAAAGTCAGCGGGATCAGACCAAATATGGTTTTCCCTTCGCAGATTTACACCAGTCATTCGGCGGAAAGCTTCAATGTTATGGACGCTGCATGTGGCGGTGCAGAGAAGCAAGTATGGTGGACGTCTTCGTTCCATCAAAACACGTATAAACGAATTGCAAATGTCACGGATCTCCTTCCGAAAATCCATGCCGTGCTGACAAAACAGATGAAACTCGTCGATCATGACGTTACGAAGAACACCAAGGGTATGGCGTGCCAGAAGGCAGCGTTGTAGATCACGATGTTGATGCAGACGCTGAGGAGAGATGAAGAGGAATATAGTGCGCTTCGTCTGAGGATTGACTTCCTTCAGATCGGAAATGAGGTCACGGCGTAGGGACTGGTCGTCTCCAATATCTTCGTCGAAATGAATGGCCTGGACGGGTCCGTATTTGTCGTTATCCGTCACGAACTTGAGAAATACATCCGCGGCAAGGGCTAGAAGTGGCACGATGATTAGGACAATGCCCCTCGTGAATACGCCACTACATCTCATCGTGTGAGACTTTCCACCTCCAGTACGGTCGACAAGCAACGCAGTGCCACCCGACGCTTTGTTATGAAAGATGAAGCAGAGAGAGTAGCGCTGACGGTCGCGGAGCTCGGGTACATTCCACCTGAACTTGGAGACGTTAGTCATCAGCGTTTTCATGGGGGAGGGGGGAGAGTATGGTATGAACCGAGGTTGATGATATCTGCTGAGAGCGGACGATTCTGCGGCACGAGCGGCAGCGTTGCCATGGACAGCAACATTGGAACGCTTGGGTGAGGTCACAGGGGTTTGGTTGATTGGTATGGAGCCCAGGGGAGGGCGTGGAGGGGAGGCGGCCATGGTGATTGCCAATATTGTGAGTGCGCCAAATGAAAGGGGTCCCAAAATCACCTCCGCAAGCTGAAGTGGTTCAGGCCTGAAGAGGATCATCCTGCGGCTGATTTTGTGTGGGGTCCTAAAAATTCCCCTGTTGCGCCATATCTGATTTTTGATGATCCTCTGTAAGTGTGGGCTAGCCGGAGCGCAGCGGAGGCTAGTGTTATCGATTCGTTTTGTGTACGAGTTTGGATTTGTGAAACAAATAACAAGTATATTGGCATGAACAGTGCGTGTCTGGAATGGTGTAAACCTGGCATGGCCATCTCCTTAACGGTTTGTCCTGTTGAGTACTGATTCTTACCTTGGATCTAAACAATCTACACCTAAATGAGTGAGTGTGTTTTTACCTTCTATTATTATTATTCAAATCAACCTGAATACATTGTATCAATAATACCAAAAGGTAAGATATAAAAGTGTCAACGCCAAGGCTGAGACGGCGTGAAAGATCACGACACCCGACACCCCGACACCGCGTAGGTATTATTAGAGACGAAAGAGACGGGAGACCATGAAGACTACAATAGCCGCAGCCCTTATCGCCACAGCCATTGGACTGTTATTCAGTCCACTGTCGCGCCAATATCCAATATTTCATTGGCTGATGTACCTAGAACCCGCACTCGTCGGTTTGCTTCCAGGTGAGAGCGAAACTTCAATTTTTCGTTCATTCTGGTACTACTATTATTTCAAGTGCTCATAATCAAACATATATTCAAAGCTCTTACTCCCCATCCATGGGGATTTACATTTGAGCAGCTGGCGCAGATTGATTTGACGGGACAAGTTGCCTTGGTGACAGGTACGTTGTTTGTTCGTTGAATCCTGACAATCTCGTTACAGAACCTTTCTTTGTACTTGAATAAGTGATGCTCACAGCACATCATCTACTATTTGACAATAATAAGGAGCCAATAGCGGGATAGGATACGAAATAGCCAAATTTCTCGTGGCACAAGGAGCAGACGTAACGATTGCCTGTCGAAATGCCCAACGATGTTTTGCGGCAGCCGACAGACTGCGCCTGGAAAGAAGTTCCAGTAGAGGAGCATCAGGATCAAAAAAAGGTACCATTTCACCATTGATTATGGATATGTCAGATCTTAACTCGGTACGAAAAGCTGCCAAGACTTGGTTACATAATAATAACAACAAAGAGGAGGAGGAGGGAGCATCTACTAAGTTGGATATGCTATTCTTAAATGCCGGTATATTCTACGAAAGCAACAACGATAATAAGGCTCCCAAGACATTACCCCTTTCAAAAGATGGGATCGAGAATGTATTCGCCACGAATGTGGTGGGACATCATTTGTTATACCGTTTACTCGAGCCGGCGTTACGTCAATCTTCCATGGCGAGAGTAGTGTCAACGTCTTCCGTGGCGGGTATAGGGTGGTTGCCTCCCCATGGATTCAAGTATCGTTTCGGGGATACGTCGCCCATCATCCCGGCAACACTTGCGGAGTTGAATGCCGGGACTCCATCTTCCAAGTTGGCATTTGCCTTGTACGGACGGAGTAAGCTAGCACAAGCGGCTTGGAGTCAGGCATTAACGAAACGATTACTCGACAATGATATTTCGAGCATATACGTCAACTCCGCTCATCCGGGAGCTGTCTATACGCCATTATCGAGTGGTAAATACTTTCCAAAGTCGTTTCCGGAATTCATTAAGCGCATCCAAGAGCAATTAATGTGGTCCAGTGAGGAGGGTGCCTTGACAAACCTATACTTGGGAGTGGCCACGGAGGATATTCGAGGGAAGGATATTCGGGGTAAGTATTACCATCCTCAATCTGTAGAGTATGAGCATCCGTATGCGGGGGATGGTGTGCTTCAAGAGAATGTATGGCATCTTTGCGAAGAGTTAGTTGAGGCATTTCTGTGAACATGGTGTTATTTTTAGTATCCTTAGACATGTTAATCAATATTCTAAGAAATGTGATTAGTTCCTGCAACTGCAGTGAAGTGAATGCTTCGCTCCAGGAGGGTTGCGATTGGAGAGGTAAGGGCTATTTTTAGATGGATATAACCACTCACTTTGCTGAATCTAAACTTACGTAGGACACAAATCTTAGACATGGCCTAGTTGGCATCGGTAACACACCGCGTACATGAAGATCACGAACACGACGGCTTTTGGTTCGTGCTTGTGGTATTTTTAAGTGGTAGGAGTATGTGTCTCATCAATTTTTATTAGAAATACTGTTAAATAATTGAGTCATCTGATGACGTTCAC
>JALLPH010000845.1:0-14173 GCA_036939855.1 Cyclotella choctawhatcheeana
AAATCAGAGATACCCGGTAAAAATAGGGTAATTACCCGGTAATTACCCGGTAAAACGAAACTAAGTAAAAATGGACGCTCAGATTCTCTTAGAGGCGATCTGACACTTTTCTTATGTCCGTCCCTTGGGTGGCAAAATTTTTTTTGTTAGCAGCTCCCCGCGTAAAAATAAAAATTCCTTTTTCAAACATCCAACACCCGGAGCTTCATCGCCGCCTATGGCTATTGTGAAAATGACAATAGAAGGCGGACGGTTTGCTTCAGGGGATCGATCGCGGCCGCTGCACCCAATTCCCCTTAGATTCCCATCATTCATGCGAAATACAGCAAAAATGAAGGGAATCTAGGGGAGCAATGGATGCAGCGGCCGCGATCGACCCCCTGGAGGAGCAAATCGCGGCTTGCAGGTACTGCGTAAATGGTATTTGCAAGCGGCAGATGAAGCTCCGGCGGTCGGAGGTCCTGACGATGTTGTGGAGGGTGCTAAGTTCGCAACATGTCATCGTCACGGTAATTTTGGTTGTCTTGCCACCCCATTATCTCTTCGTTGTATAACTATCACTAATTTGGATAATCGTTTGAATCCCGCTTGTCTCATTCACAAGTCACCAGACCAATGTCCAATGTCATTCATTGTCGTATTGATTGTTGCATTCTCATCATGCCTATTACAACTGACGCCGAAGAGGTTGATTGTTGTGTTTTTCCTCTTCTGGTACCAAATCATCGTCGACGTTGAGGTCGTCACGTTGATGTTTCATCATGTGCTACTGTGATGGTTGATTGTTGCATGTTGCATCTGCGCATTTTCTGCGTAATCAAGCCAAGTTGACGCATAAAATGGCTGTCGACCTGAGATATGACGTTACGGATCAACAATAATTTACCTGTGCAATGATCTAATGGTGGTGCAAGCCAGGCGGATCATCACCAGCAGCAACACAAGCATCATCAATGTGAGAGGGTATTGAAATACGATGCATCAGCACATACCTTGTGATGGAATCGAAACAAAGCCGTCAATTATGGGCGTGCCGACACTGGGTATGACTATAAGCGGATTGACCGTTCATCCCTCCGTTAGATCGCGCATCATCTACGTTTATTTTTAAATCTAACTTTTGTACTTGGCCGGGCAATCCAGAACGTCCTCGGTTGATACAGAGGAATCAGTACTATTTGACTGATTCCTCTGTACATTGTTCAAGATAAAACTCGGCCAACCTGGAATGGGCCTAAAAAAACAGAATGGTAAGGGACACTAATGACGTCATATAATAATATTGGTGGCTAGCTCCCACATCGCCTACCAACATGTTGGCAAGTGCCGACATTTGTTAATAAATTGGCCCACTAAGTCCACAGGCCTAACTGCCAGATTTTTTGTCTCGTGAGCGACTATCCGACAGATGGTCGCGACTCGTGACACAACATATGGCTTAGTGATGCGCGAAAATAACGCATATCTAACGGCTTTTAGTTTACCTCCATTCAGAACATAAGTTCATGATATTGAATATGATGCGGTTTATAAATTAGAGGTAAGATATCCATGATTCCTATTGTCGCGCGACTTGAGGCAGATCATCGGTTTCATGTGGTTCGTGGGATACAGGACTCACAACAGATATGGTAGACACACACGTTCGTGGGATAGGGGATAGGGAACAGGGACAACGGGACAACCTACAACCTGGGACAACACTGAAAAATTTGCATCATGTTGCAGCAGGTTGCAGCAGGTTGCAGCTCTCTGGCTGTAGGGCTGTAGGGAGCAGCAATGCTAATTCTTGTCATAATTCGAGCACGCAAAACAGCCCCTCTGAACTAAAAGCTAAACCAACAAAAAGATCTACAGAACATCCCAAACAACTACCATACTACTAAGAAGAAATGTGTTGTTTGGAAATGAAGAAAATGCAAGATGATCTGGGTCCGAAGATGCCCCTTCTAGACAGAAAACTCCTACGCAGCAAGAGCTGCATCTCAAAGCATGCGATCAATCTCAAACCTCGTCGATCTTTCACTCCCACTAGTCCAAAGTCGGCTGCCAACTTTCCTCCTTCTTTTTATGAGACCAAAGGATTACCACTGATCGAGTCCAAGCTGATGAGTATCAAATTATTGGACAGGAAAGATTTCTCGTACCACACCCCGACCTCAAAAAGCTCATCGTATGCTCATGTGTATCGTCTTGCTTCCTCATCTCCATCGATTATAAAGTTACCGGATTTTAGCAAAAATATCGACGATTTCGATGTTCGTCCTATACTTCTGATCCCTCGTGCGAAACGATGCATAAGTACCCAGGCGATCGTTCCGAATATCGTTCCGATGACACTGACATCAGATGATGCACAAATCTACGTGTCAAATGAGTATGCTTACAGTACCCCCAAGACAAGCATGTTCTAAAGTGCGCAGCCTATTCCCGAGTCCCGAGTAGAGCGTGCATGTATCCAAAAGCTTTCAGGATGAATTCATTGACCCTTATGAAAATGTTTAGAACGAGTCATCTGCTCCGTTTGCTGTATAGATGTCATCATTACTGTAAATAGACACTATTTTTTACGGTGCCGTTAGGTTTGTTAGATGGTTACTTAAAACTTTTATAATTTTCGGAAGCTAAACGTATCAAATGTGTGTCAGCACACTGCAGGCAATGAACCTAAGACTTCGCTCTACTATGTTGCACTATTGTTTGCCTTCGCTTGAGTTCTGTTGGATTTATAACTGCTCTAGTATTAGGCTTGGCTACGGTTGTCCTCCTTTGAATAATATCTCCTCTTTCGTTCGCAGATAGGTATGTGTGCTCTACAAGAGTTTGACGGCTTGCGTCGGTGAATCTGCCATAGTCTTCACCATCTTTTTTCTCTAATACTGCCATAACTCGACTTCTTGCGCCTCTTAAACAAGTTAATGTTGTTGTGCAATGTGTATTATTGTGTATTGAATTGAGAAGAAGTTCTAAGTGTGATTATGAATAACGAACCTTACCTGTGACCCAATTCAGCAGATCTTATCAGCCATTCTAGAGCCGCACCTCGATCCATTTGCACACCTTCACCATCAAGTAAACAGTCTCCTAACATGTAACTGATAACACAAAGTTAAGTTTCGGTTGCAAGATATCAATTCATAGTCTTCACTTCGAAGAAGATGCTAACAAACCCGAAAACAATAAGAAAAGTGATCAACTTACCACGCAGCAGGATGATCCTGAACGGCGGCTTGCAAAAACCACCATACAGCCTTTTCTCCATCCTCCACCACCCCCTCTCCAGTATAATGCGCCACGCCTAATTCGTACTGAGCTTGCGAATGTCCGTACATATCAACACTTTGTCTAAAAAACGATACAGCTTTAATGGGATTTGGTTCCAATCCTGCCCTGCCATCATTTAGACACATCCCATAGTAGGTCATGGCATCGCGATATCCATGTTCTGCTAGAGTTTTCAGCATTTCCAACCCTAACTTCTGTTGTGTTTCATCAAATTGAACGATCAATGCGCACGCCACTCGAAATCTAAGCTTATTGCAGTATTCTTTATCTGATCTGAAATTAGGACTACGATCACAGTATTTGGTGTCATTCAGGAGCATAGAGAGCATGTCATCTGATGGTACATCGTCTGGCCAAGATCGACTGGGTGTTACTGTCGCGGTTAGTGTTGATGTTGACGATGAATCAGTGCCTGGCATCTTATATTCCCAACGAGATCTATACTCTGCTATATTAGCACGATGATGAGATAGTGTTCGTTTGAACCGATCTTCTTCTGATTCTCCCTCTGGTGCGGTTGGTGATTCACATAGTGCTACTCCTGCACTTTGCCATGTCGTTGATTCGCATTGTTTGTTCTCATGCTTCTTGCTTGAAAGAAGGACAATTCCCAACGAGGACGCAGCTCCTCCGACTAGCAGAGGGGTCTTGCGAACAAAACGACTGTAACAATGGAATACCTTCGATAGCATGCTCTCTATGGGTTGTATTCTGGAGGCTTGGAGACTTTGGAGAGGTGTAAATAAAAAATGATGAAGGAAAAGAGGAGACCTGGGGATGAATTTTAGTAGGTAAGAATGCAAAACAAGGCCTACGTTGGTTTATGATTGACCTACTAAAATTTTACGAGCCACCCGCCATTCGACAAACATCATACACTATCATACAGCATCATACGATGGCGTCCAAAGTAATCATCCGACCCCTACAAGAATCTGACGCTCCATCCGTCTGCAAAATATGGTGCTCCGGTCTTTCTCAAACAACAGACCATGCCATACCATGGTTCCTACGCCCTATCGCCACTCAAAAGATGAATGAAATGCGCGATGCTGCAATATCAACCGATGGAGATGTTGGTCCTGATGGAGCAAATCTTATCAAGATGTATGGTAATAGGAAAGATCGAACTATGTTTGTGGCATGTGAGGAGGTTGAGTCGACAGATGTTATCTTGGGTTGCTGCGCGGTTAAAAAAGGAATGGATGAAAACAAAGAAGAACCCGAGAGTGATATCGCTAGTATATGGCGCATGAGTGTAGACGAATCACACAGAGGGAAGGGAGTTGCAACTAAGTTAATGGAAGAATGCGAGCGATACGCAAAGAATGATTTGCAATGTAAACGAATGGGTTTATGGACGTTGAATCCTGTTGCATCTAAGTTTTACATGAATAGAATGGGTTACAGGAAGGAGGATTACGCATACGTGATTGACAATTGGTTTGCAAAATTGTTTGTGCCTCCAGCATTCAGATACGAAAAGGATCTATAGAACAAAATGATTGCATCACTTATAAATACTTCATTTGCCATGGCTGATGAGGCTTATTTTCTCTTGATGTTCCCCCTCAAAGGCCTCTTAACCACTCTGGTCTAATATTTGAATCGTCGCCATCTAAAACTGATTCAAGTTCCACCAATAGCTTGTCTTTATCCCTTCCAAGTCTCCCCTTCAACACTAAATAGTTTGATGCATGATCTGACCTAAAGATTGTTTTGCCATCACGTGGAATGTCAACAGCAGTTAAAAACTCTTTGATTTCTTCTAATGTTTCAGCGACCGATAACTCTTCAAATGAAAACGGATTTGATTGATCAGGCTTGTTTCCAATGATGTTGTATCCTTCCATGACTCTTGATTTACCACGCGGAAAAGAAACTGTCAATAATGATAGGTATTCAGGTTGGGCTACACTGCATAGGGCTGCAGAATGAAGAGCATGTTGCGAACTGAGAGCTTTTCCTCCAAGTCCGATTAAAATCATCACAGATCGCTTGATCCCAGCCTCTTTCAATTTCGTCAATGCATCAAGAGAAGTGTCAAAAGTTTCTCCCTTCTGCACAGCTGAGAGTACAGTATCATCTCCACTCTCACAACCAACGTACACGAGTGACAGCCCCTTGTCTCTTAATCTTGACAATGATTCCACTGATTTGCCACGTATGTTCCTCGGTAAGCAATATGAAGAAATGCGTCGTACCCTTGGCAGTTTCTCATTGATAACGTCAAGTATCTTCTCCAGAGCTCCGGTTGGGAGAGTCATTGCATCACCATCCGCCAAGAATACATCTCTTACATATTTTGAACCACCCATAGTCTTCACTCTATCAAGTTCATCGATGATATCTTCTATTGGTCTAGCCTGAAAAGATTTATCCTGGTACATCTCGCAAAATGTGCATTTGTTCCAACTACAACCAAGCGTCACTTGTAAAATTAAGGATCTCCACTCGGCTGGGGGACGGAACAGAGGTTCGTCGTACTGAATTCCACATAAGTCACCGATAGATGAAAAGCGAGACGAGGATTTAGCTTGATGTATCGGTAGTGTGAAGGCTTGCAGTTCTAGCGCAAGTAAGACGTAGTAGATGTAATCTGAACGACATGGCCTTGAAGGCTAATTTAGGAGGCAAATTCAAATTCAATCATAAGTTATCCCAGTATAAGAAAGAATTATGGTAAAAGCATGCCTCCTAAATTGGGCTTCTCTTGCAAATCTTACCCAAGACCCAAGACAGCCAAGCACCGAAGACCGAAGCGCCGAAGGCCGAAGCGACAAGCGACGGCCAAATCAATGCTTGGGCTATTTTAAACTGCTAGCTGATAGCTGATCTGCAACCAGACACGGCCGCCATAACATTCATCATCATCTGCTACTTCAAATTATTACTGCCAAAAAATATGTCCCACCTAAACACCTCAATTGTCTCCTCCATCAACTCTTCAGTATCTTCCTTCCGGCCCGCCTTCATCGCACCCCGCCGGCGCCAACGCCGTCGTTCAGATTTCCCTGTCAACTCACGACGAAATTCCGTCTCCTCGAGTATCTATCAGTCATCTAAATATGGATTAGAAGAATGGTGAGAACATTTCAACGAGATTAGAGACATTCCGTAGATTTTGTCTAATAGGCTGAAACATCTCCTTATTCAGTGTTCATCAAATCGAGTCAATCTTGGATGATCCTAGCATTTCTAAACTGTTGAATTCCAATCAAACAGAAGCAATCAGCGGTTTACGAGAGAAAATTAATCTATGCCAACAGCTTTTGACCCCAAAAGAAAGTATCACCGGCTCTACGATTCCGGTGAAGGTGCTGGAGAATCTGGAGAGTGATGGTAGTTACGGATTTTTGGCTAGCATCTACGGTGGATTAAGGTTGAGCGAATCTATGGGAAACTTGGCGTCTATTGTATCAGAAGAGTGCTCAGAAGAATGGCAACCTGGGGATGTTACGTTCTGTCCCCCAGAGTGGGATAAGTTAAGTCAGGGTGCCAAAGTCAAGATGGCAGAGACTTTAAGTCTGAAGAATTTGGAGCGGTGGGACTTCAATATACTTGAAGTGGTCGAAAATGTCGATCGGGGATCGGTGCTCACACTAGTTTCTTGGGCTATCATGGCCTCACCCGAATCTCAAAAGGTTATGATGTCCTCTATAGGCAAAGAGTACGAAGAGGAAGAATGGGGAGGCTATAATTTCTTGTCTTGTTTGGGTGTCGATCACAAAACTCTTGTGTCCTTTCTCAGATCATTAGAGTCTCAATATAACATCAATGGGAATTACCATACAAATATACACGCCGCAGATGTCACTCAGACTTTGCACTCCATGATTCGAATGGGAAGTGGTGAACTCAAGAATGCCATGTCTAGGCTTGACATGTATTCCATGCTTCTTGCAGCAGCAGCTCATGATATGGGCCATCCGGGAACAAACAACTTGTATCAAATTAATGCCCAAACCCATCTGGCTATTACTTACAATGATAAGTCCCCTTTGGAAAGCATGCATGCATCGAAAGCTTCTCAATTGATCAAGCAATCTGGTTTGCTTGATCATATTTCATCAGAGCAACGATCCAGCGTTAGAGCTAGAATGATATCTGCTATTCTCGCCACAGACATGTCTTTACACTTCAACTCAGTTTCATACATGGAAGAATTTATATCACAGTTCGAGAATGATGATGCCAAATGGCACGATTCAATCACTAGCGATGATTCGGACGCTGTTCAACATATTTTGAACTTCATGATCCATCTAGCAGACATCTCAAATCCGACCAAAATCAGATCGCTGTCTACGTATTGGGCAGATCAGGCCCTGGCTGAATTCTTTGCCCAAGGTGATCTTGAAAGAGAAGCAAATTTACCTATTTCACCATTATGCGATCGGGAAACAACTGATTTGGCAACAAGTCAACGGGATTTCATTCAATTTGTAGTTTTGCCCAGCTTCAAAGTACTGGGCCAGATATTTCCTGGTATTGGTGATGAAGTTTTGCCGAGGATAAGTGAAAATCTTGGTTATTGGGAAAGTCGATGTGTTTCATCTAAGAATGTTTTGCGATAGCTTGATTATCAATATATAATATTCATAATAGTAAGAGATTACGTAATACACAGTGATATTGTTATACATTGAAGAAATCAAGGATTTGGCAACAAGCTCTAACAAGTCTCAAGGGATTGAATTTGTAGTTTTGCTCAGCTTCGAAGTACCTATGTACTGGGTACTGGGACCGATGATATTCTTGGTCATCTAAAACAGTAATAATTGTTGTGCATTGAAGAAATCAAGCTCAAAATGAGTACACGCAATTATCTATGACAGCCCCATCAAAATCAACAAAAATAGTAATACACTCAGCCCCACAATGACTAAGTGCAATCTCCAAACACTACTTTCTTCTTTCAATCTCATTGCCCTCCTAGTCTCATCCTCTAACCCCTGATTCGCCAAGTCCACCTGTAAATGACAAATAGGAAAACAATGTCTGAGCGTTTTATTCACATGTTCATGTGTTGCTTAAAGTAACACAACATCCAACTTACGTTATTATCCATCTCATCCAACAATCCAACGTGAGCTCTCGTCTCTTCGTGAATCATCCTCGTTTGATTTTTTAGCCGACCAACCCCCACGGCTAATTCATCTATCATATCGTCTTGTTGCCGCAACGCTGCCGCCGTGGCCGTTTGAAATCCCCCGCCGACGCCTAAGCCCCTGCTGGCACCACCACCACCAAGTTGAGAACGCAGTCCATCCAATAAATTTCTCCGTCTTGAGGCTTCCGCGGGTGTTAATGTTAAATTTGCCTCGAGTCCATTTAACTGGGATTCGAGACGACCGATCCCCGTTTGGATCGAGGAGGCTTGGCCCTGTCGCGAGGCATCGTTGTTAAACGGGGAGTTGGGCGCTGTTGTTGTTCGGAGCTGGGAGGCTGCTCGAGCTAGGCGGGCGTAATCATTATCCCAGGAAGTGATTTGGTTGCTCATGATTTGTTTTGCAGTTGGAACAAGCTGTTGGAAGTTGGAAGTTGGATTCTCTCCGTTGTCGTCTGGGCGCGGCGCTGGGCGGTGTTGAGGTTTGGGCAGCGCGTTGATTGGGTTTGGTTTCTTGGCTGGGGTGCCCGTGTGATGCCCGTAGCTGCCCTCCTTTGACATAGTATCAATCTGTATCAATCTCTGTCAATGCTATTATCTATTATCAGCTCCACCGATAGTTACATCGTAATGAATCATGAAATACTTCGTGAGATATTCATTCCCATTGCTAGCATGCAACTATGATTCATCAACAGCTTTTTTGTACTTCAGACGAAGGTCGCCACTTCAAACTCGCTCAACTTCCACGACAGCACTCGATGTTGATGCATTTTGCGTTGAAGCATATATGGAAGATAACAAGAATGATACGAGTTTCTCTGTACGCACGAGACAACTGGATAAAGAAATATCTGCAAGAGAATGGATGGAAGAGATAGAGAAACTGGAAGGATCGATACATGGGGTTGGAGCATACACCGTTGTACGATGCGATGCTACTTTCCCCAATGGTCACGCTGGCAATTTGGATGATATCCAATGGAATATATGGGGCAAAGATTTTCATTTAGATAGATTGAGGTTGTCATATGATATGCTGATGGAAAGTCAAAGTGCACCCCAATCATACAATTTCAATTGCTCATCGCCTCTAGAACAAGAGAAAGCTGTTGACGAATTGATACATGCACTGTTGAAAAGTGCATCTGAATCATTAGTTCGAGGATGTAACAATACAAACACTACATACCGTAGTGGTCAGCTGTACATGACATTGATGTTGACTGTTCTGTGGACACCTTCACAGTACGAACAGACGAAACACATAAATGTTTCACTATCGCGACCAACAATACGCGGTCACGCAACCTTTGCTGGTCCACCACGGACATCTATTCATGATGTGATCCCATCTCCAATATCAGCATGCCTTGCACTTTCAGATGAGCTGACACCAAATGCACTTGCAGCATTGCCTAGGCGTTATAACAGAAACACACAAGCAGTTGATGCAACTGCAAAGATATCAGCTTGGTGTCATAAACGTAGGCCATTGGAAGACCCCGAAAGATACAAAGTACCCGGAATGAATATTGGAGAGGTCTTTCTGTTAAATCAATACAAGGATGCATCAACTTTCGTTGATTCACTCGAAATCTTGGAAGGTCTGACCTCAAACTTGTTTGTCATTTATAAAGACGGCACGGTAAGAACAGCTCCAACACCAAAGGTCCTACCAGGATATTCAAGACATTTGGTTATGAAAGCATTGACAAAGATGTCACCTGACGGAGCTAATTGTACCCCAAAGTTAGTTCTCGATGAGCGCGCTCCTACAGTGCAAGATGCCATGGCAGGGCTATGGTCTGAGGTTTTTGTCACATCAGCTATTCGGTTGTTAATCCCTGTTAGTCGTGTATTTATGCCTACCACAATGTCATCTGATACAAGTTCAAACAGCCATATGACATTGATTTGGAAAGGAGATGTATCAATTACAAGCTTGGATAGTCTTCGTGATGTAGAATTTCAAATAGGATTAGACGAATCATCTAAAAGTATTCTATAAGGAACCTTATGTTCTAATATAGCCGAGATATCAACTATATTGTATCTGTTTTCTTGAAATGCATGGTGAGAAGACTCTCCAAAGCATCATCATCTAATTCTTTTAGTCGTTTGAGTAACCGATCACGCCGGCGTGTAATAGCAATAGGTTGGGGAGTGGTTTGCTTCTGTGCAGAGTTCATACTACTGAGCTTCTTATTGATTGCATGGCTTCTCAAAAAAACTGATGCACCATTCTTCTTGCTGATTTGGAGTACCTCTTCCAGTGGAGTTAGTTCGTCAAGAAATACTAGGATATGCATGCGCAAGGTTTCTGGAAGTGCACATAACAAAAATTGTTGTAGCGGTTGCTGCCTCTGGGATCCGTACTTAATACCGATGCCATCAAGTAGTGTGTGAAATGAAAAGTCATCTGGTCCACTTTTACCGCTGAATTTGGCATCTGGGATGCTTATCTCAGTGACAGGATAGCAGCTAACATGACCACCATTAGTTGATACTTGGAAATTCCAAGAAGGTTTCGTAGAACCCCTAGTTGGCTTCTTGACAGGCATCTTAACATTAGGCTTGAATGGAAACAAAGTCATTATTGCTTCATTCGCGGATGAAGAAATCTCATTGAATAGACTCATTTTGACATCAACAGTAATTGTTCCTGCTTTCAAATCAACAAAGCCAGTACTAGACACTAATTCATTGTTTCCAGTGCCAGTCATTTGTGATGTCTTGCACAATATAAGTCGCGTTTGGACCGCGTACGTGTCGGAAAGTATAGGAGTCGAAACGTCCAGCATTTCTGATGCTGTAAATGGCAAGTCAAATTTGTGCTTGGAACCAGCCAATAACATCTGCTTCTGACAAACACCAGTGAAATCAACACATTTAATCTGCCCTGCGTGGCACGTGATATCGCGTATAGATAGTTCGTTTGAGTTATGGTACTGCTCCTCCATAAACAAGGATTGCATCTCTAGCTCCCAGTACCTAAATTGGAGTCCTAAATCGTTTTGGGGGCTTTGGCGCATTGCATGGACTCGTACAGATACTTTGAATAAGTTGATGCCGGATAAGAATATAGCATCAGGCTGCATGCACGCAGGGAATGTCGCATCTTCAGTATTATCTAGTTTCCTTTTGTGACTAGTATCTATGGTGGAGGTAGATAATATTGGTGTTTGCTTAGCAACTCCATCCGTCTCCTTCTCACAAGATGCCTCACTATCTCCTATTATTAGTGATTTTGCGTAGCTGATTGACTGAAGACTCCGTCGATCTACATTTAATTCAATTGCATCAGTGACTGAGAGATAGAATACAAAACCAGGCAAAGGCATTTTGCTTTCCATCACGCTGTTGGGCTTTCCCGAAACACATGCATTCCAACAATGATTACAATCATGTAACGGTAAATGAGCGGCTGTGCAATCCTGTCTATGGGTCTTTTGAGATATCCAATGAAAGTTGCTAGATAATGGCACATGTTGAATTCCATTCGCATCTGAATCTGATTGATCTTTGTTGGTTGTAATGTAATTCTCGAGTTTATCACGCTTTATTCTTTCTCTGATTTGATGTCGTGTTAATGAAATAGGGTCAACATAGTCTACTCCAAACAACTAGAGACAGAAGGATTAGTAAGTATGAAATGTATATTAATAAAGGTAACATCGTCATTTACTCTCACCATGGAATCCATTGTATAATCATCATATTCACTGCTCCACGCAGCGGCTATCTCTTCTTCTATGTCATTTTTCACATCAACTAATAATCTTGCGTGTAAGTCGACTCCAGAACAGCGGAAGAAAAAACCTGCCGACGACTCAAGGAAATGTTGACGAGCCCAAATATGCTTATCATTGTGTGTTCTTGAGTACGAACGCATATTGTTTGGGGGATGAATTCTCACCCACAAACCTCCTTCTGGGCCTTTACCAGTTCTAATTCTTTTCCTCTCGAATACATTGTTCGTGTTTTGGTTACGGTCTTTCTTCTCCTTCATGTTAGATGGGAGTGGCGCAGAATGAGGTGGAGAACTATCAACAGTTTGGTTCCCGGTATCAAATCGTAACACATCTATAAAATCATCACCACTTGTGACCGAAAGAAAGTCTATACCGCATTCAAACACTGTACAATCACCAACGGAACTCGATGACGATTCATTGTCATCTAAATCTGACTCCCCCGGTAATATGAGGCTGACACGGCAGTCTCTCAAAAACAGGTGTGGAATCATTGATAGGTATCTTGCAAGCATGGACTTTTTCTTGATTTTCTCTCCAAATGTTGTGCTGTCAACAGCTGGACCACTATTCCCATCAGGAATTGAGTCTACACTTGTCTCACTCACAGTAGAATCTGACCTGACATGAATATGGTTCTTAGTTTCATCATTGTTTTGATCAAAATTGCTTTCGTCATCAGTTGTTCCCACTGGGAGTGCCTCAATTATCAGATGTGCATCTTCTACCGTCACGTGAAGCTCTTTGCCCACAAATCTAATGTTTAAAGTTCCAATGGCACCACCTGCACCAACCACAAGAGACATTGTGTCTTCGACTGTGTATTCTTCTTCTACTTCAATAACTGAACCATCTGATGACTCTTCGTCGGAGTCTTCATCAAAATTGATATTGTTTCTAAATATGGAATCTGATGTCAATTCTATACCACGATCAATTATGGTTTCTGTATTATCTTTCATTCCTGTCTGTTTTTTCATTCCTTCGCTGCTGTCAACAAGTGGTAACGCAGGTAGTTCTGCTATAATATCTGAAGCATTCTCTTTGTTGATGCTCTCTTTTGCTCTGCTACTCGAGCACAAGCCTAGTGGGGTACATATCATACCATTGCCACCCTGAACTGGCGTTGATGGAGCCGACGAGAAGTAGTCGAATTCTGATCCATTTGACATTGACCTTCTCGGATTGTTATTCTCATGGATAGGTTTCTGAGTGTTGGTATTATTATAAGTGGGTTTAGGAACACCAGGGATAGGTTGTGATGTGGATCTTTTCACTCTTGTTGGTCTTGTCGATCTATTATTGTTACTTGTTGTCGAATCTTGAGCTCGCTTCTCTGAATTCTCAACTACTGTCTCAACATCCTGCCTTTTCAACGATTTGTTACCACTACGGCTCGGCCTTTTCTTCTTCTTACTTTTACGCCTCTTGACCTTCTTTTTCACCACAACCCTCCGTTTCATCTTACCGGGCAATTTCATAAGTTCCATCCCTTCACGTAACTTGACATTGGATAATCGAACACCCCATCCGCTGTTACTACCTCCTTTAGCTGCTGCTGCCGATGATGCATCCGAGGAATTGTTATTGGATGATCCGTAGCTAATACTTTCAAACTCAATATTCTCTAAATATTTTCGTAGGAATGTCTTGAGAGTTTTAGATAGCAGTGATTTGGCCACGTAGGAAAACATTATCTTTTAGTCTTAACCCGTCAAAATAATAGCATTATCATGATGTATCATGACTATCAATGTCATGGTCTGCCTGCATGATGTTAGGTCGTTTAGGTTCATCGTCCATCGTCACTCGTCCTTCGTCCTTCGTCCTTATCCAGCCCAACAGGTCCAATCTATGATCGGGGTTTTGACTTAGAGGGCGTTTTATTCACTTGAACTTAGTCTTAACTATTCGCTGGTAATTTTGTATCTAATCCCTCTAAAGATAAGTACTTCATACATAGAACGATCTGTTACAGCTAAATTTGAAAAAAGTCATTTTCGAAACTAACGCGTTAATTTCG